>OVBE01001246.1:0-38440 GCA_900406425.1 Iberis pinnata | reverse complement strand
TCGGCTCTCCTTAAGCTCGCTGTCATGACGGCTTCGAGTTTGCTCCTAAGTTGGCGCGATTCGTTTTCTTGTTCTTCCAGCCAACGCATGAGCGTCTTGTTCATCTCTTCCTGCGTTGGCAGTCCTGGAATTCTGTCGTTCGGCCCTGTTGGCGTCTTTGGGTCGGCGATCTCGTTCTCTCGACCCTCCAGGTGGGTTATGTCTTCGATGAGTACGGGTTCGTCTAGATTGCTAGTGCTTGCCATGTCTTCGGTGCGTCTATATTTCCTTTATCTAATAGTTCCCAGTGGAGTCACAAATTGTTGGATCTAGGATCGTCGATCCGAAGATTTAGGTTCGTATTTGATAAAGGAGAATTACAATTTGATGATAGGCGCGTCGACAAAACCGACGCACTTAAAGTGTTTGTTTACAAAAGGATCTTAATTCGTCGAAAGAGTGGTGGATCGTCGGAATTAGCTCTGACTTCTCTCTAGGAATTTCTCTCTCTGAAAATCCATCCTTTTCCGCTTCGAGATGGTCTTCTATTTATATTCGGCTCGTAATCATTACGTGTAGCTCGCTAGGTCTCTTGTTCATACGGCGACACAGCTAATAGGGCACTGTGCGCCGCGCCTAGGGGACTGTAGATACACTGTTGGGACGGCTAGTTCTGCACGTATCGACGCGCTGGCGAGGTGGGCTGCTATTTCTTCCTTCTGCTTGTGGGCTTGTCTATGGACTGGGCCTGGAAGCATGAGCCCATATCCTACAGAGTTGCCAAGAACGGGTCAAAAAAACCTACCAAACAACAAGTAACCACCACCGGAGACAAAGAAAAAATAAAGAAAAAACTTCTAGAACAAAAATCCAAAATGACAAAGTCTAACCTATACATCAAGAAACAAGAATAGAAACAAAACCGAAAACTTAGCGAGAACCTAAAATTCAACCTCCAACAACATCTTATGAGACACCATGCGAAACTAGAACAAACAAGAAGATAAGCCACTAGAACGAAGGGACTAATTTTTCTGATAACAAAGCTTTATAGTATGAGGAACAACTCAAACTCGAACATCAAAACCGAATTCGTAGAAATCTATGCCGGAAGAAACTCAGTTGTTGAGCTAGAACAAAGTAGGGCAGAGCGGGAGAAGACTCAGGGCCAACAAAAACAAAGAAGAAGTAAAGACAAACCAAGACCGATAACAAATCCTTAGAAGTAGAAAACAATAAATTTCGATAGTAACATGGACCAAATCGAGGAAGATCCAACATGCAACTTCTAAAAAATTGTCGCGTGTCAGGAAATATCTCGGCGAGAAACTAACACTTTACCGATGCTAGAGAAATTACAAACAGGTCAAGTTCACAAAAAATGGAAAATAGAAAATCTAACAAAAAAACATAAAAGGCAAGTAGGCAACCGATCTAAAGCTAAATATATTAAGTAAATTAAGTTAGCTGTTTATATTTCCTATAGTATATATGGAATGTAGATTATTTTATAAAATATATGACTTTCTATAATTCCATAAATTTAAAATAAAATATGATGATTTGTCGTTGCGATTAGGGGTTGGCATATTTTCTGAATCTGAGACCCGAACCCGACAAAAAAAAATCCGAATCGAATCCGATATGAAAACCTCAATTATCCGAATGGGCTTTAGGCTAATGTATTTGGGTACCCGATCGGGTACCCAAAAAATCCAAAATGATGTATGAAACAAAAAATACACTTTCCAACTTTAACCTTATATGCGAATTTTAGGGTTTAGGTAGAATAAAATTTTTGTGTTGTTATTTGGAAAAGATAATGGTTTTTGATGACATAAAACCAAAAATTATATTAACTAATTTTGGTATTTTTAGTAATTTCAGTATTTTTATAGCTTTCAGGTATTTTAATTAATTTTGGGTACATAGAAACTTATTGGGATCCAAAAAAATTTGGGTATAAATCATTTCTCTTAGTGTTGACCCGACCCAAACCCGAACCCGACATAACCTGACCCAAAAATTTTTGGATCGTATATGGGTAGTAAACTCTTATACCCGAAAAACCAGAACCCAAACTTTTTGACCCAAACCCGACCTAAAAATCTGAATGCCCACCCCTAGTTGCTAAAGTCAATCAAACAACACATCGACATATTGTTGCGACTACAAAACGAACAACATTTGATATTACTAATTAATATCGTTGGCCGGTATTGCTGATTGTTATTTTTAATTGTTATCATTGGTCGTTATTGCTAAAGAAACATAGCTAAGAATGAAAAGGAGAACTTTTTTCTGGTCCAACATCCTAGGCCAAGATTGTTTTCTAGGCCAAGATAGGCAGTTCATTTACATAAAACACATCGAGGAAGATCCAACATCCTAGGCCAAGATAGGCAGTTCATTTACATAAAACATAATCTCCTAACCACTAGAAACTCAAAATCAACGAGTAAAAGATCCAAAAAATCTAGATGTCAAACGCATGAACCAAAACGGATTTGAGAAGCGTTGGATTAGTTTGAAAGCGGATCGTGAAACACCAGAACGCGATGCCTCTTCTTGTAACGGAATAAGACATGCCTCACAATATAAGACGCCATATGCAAATATGAGAAGATAGACCCATAGTAGCGTAAAAGCTCTCTAATCTTTCGAAAGAGTGTAGCCACCTATATCTAAACGCCAAAATGCCAACCGAACCGAAAACAAGAACCTTAACTAGGTTCCAAGCAGAAACAAACAAAGACTAGCACAACCCCAGAAGAACCTAACTATGAAGAGAAAGGAGAGTGGTCGAAGGGCTGGCCGACTAAAGCTTGAACGAGTAAAAGGCAAACAAATCCAGAACCTGAAAATGACAAACTAGACAAACCAGGAAGAAACTTGCAGTCTACGGATGCGACTCTGTAACCTAGAACTGGTAGAAACCGTAGATCTAGGACACAATTGACTGCAAGTAGAAGCGAAGCAGAGTAAAACCAACCATAACAGATAGAGAGGGCTAGTGGAGAAAAGCAGGGGAAAACCACGTCTGGCTTCGAAGCTGAGCCCACAACCAACGATGACGCCTAACTGGAGCAAAGGAAAACAAAGTCTAATACAATCTTAAAACTAATTTCTAACGAGAGATCTTAGCGACGAAGAAATGCCTAAAACTCATATCGAGATTCCTAGGCTCGGTCACCTCAAGACATATATGTTACCGACCTGATGAAACCCGAGGAAAAAGAGCTGCAACAAAACAAGATGAAACTCCCATATCCAAATGTCAACGTTACCAGAAGACGCCATGACCGAGCAAAAACTATAAAAACTAAGATGGTGGGTTGCGTTGCCAGCAGTAGCTAGTATCGCCACCGACATAGTGCTGGGCGTTCGGATATCCAAATCCGATTAGATTCGGATTTCGAATTTTCGACTATAGAATCCATTTGGATATTATAAGACTACAGATCAGATTTGTTTTGATTATCTTCGGGTTCGGTTCAGAATCGGATTTTCGGATATTTTGAAATTTCAGTTATGTTTTAGACTTTTGATTGAAATCGAGTATATTTATCCAAAATGATCCCAAAAATCGCTATCGGAAAGCTATCTGAATCAAGCTTGTGATATTAATATCATAATATGTTACCAAAAAATTTATATGTCATGGATATTATTATATTAATACTAGTAACCAAGTATATCAGGTTAACCAAGTATACAAGATTAACATGTTTAAGAACTAATTTGTGTCGTCATTTGATAACAAGAGCATCTGAATCATTACGTAACGTTGAAGCATGATAAAATATTCCTTTTACTTTCTGATACATAAAGACTTCTCCTAATAAAGACCCAGCATCTCCAATTGTGTTCTTAATAAAAAAAATCTCATTGCTTGGTAAGTCAAAGATATCAATAAGGTTATTAGGTTCGGTTCGGTTATTTCGGATATATCTAATATTGTTTCATATATAACCGAGCGGATTCGGATATCCGCACCTCATAATAACACTATTCATTCGGTTATTTTACAAAATTCGAACGTGCTTTTTCGGATCGGTTTTGAGTTGAGGTTCGGCTTTCGGATATTATGTCCAGTCCTGGCAAAAGCCTCACGAGATGCGACGAAGAACATGGCCTGAGAGAGAAGACTAAAGGAGAGAGGAACCGATCACTTTGCTTCCAATAATAACTAAGTTTCTCACGTAACTTAGAATCTACAAAACGTAACTTGAAAAAGGATATAGCTTAAACATTGAGATTATTTATGAGAAAGCTTCAAATTACAAAATGGACTTTTCATTCATTTCTTTATAAAAAATAATAATAAAATTTATCAGATTCCATTATTAAGCAAACGTACAATTTTTCTGAAAAAATATGGTCACAAAATATGGTGAATGCAGACAAACTTAAAAAAAAAAAAAAAAGTTAAGATGGCCATTGATACGCACACCAAGTAGGAATTCCAGTGACTACACGACTTCCATAACCAGCCGTCGCAGTCATTGTAGAAGATGTCCTCTGTCTCCACATTTGACCATTTCTTTCAGCCACAGCTTGCGAAGAACACGCCGCATAATCCGCCGGAGATTTAACGTTATCGTCAGGTTTCACCATTATAGACACATTCAAGATTCCACTTTTATCTCCATATTCATCTCTCAACCTGTAACTCAAGAGATTCAAATGTCCTTGAGGAGAAAATCCTCCCAAGAAATCTGTCACAGGAATCTTAACGATTCCAACATTTTTCTCAGACCCACCAGGTGTTCGATATATTACCTCAATGGATATAAACTTTAAACTTCCATCAATTGGCATCTCCATCTCGAATTTATCTTTCCAAACCGGAAAATCCCCATTCAATTCGTCCGGTTTAGAAACCCGAGATTTCTGACCGATTGTTACGACGCAACGTGTTTGAAATTTTCTCTTCAACGGTTTTCGATCTACCTTGAGTTCTTCTGCTGAGATTAACTCAATCTCCAGTGATCGTTGTTTCAATTTTGAATACGACATATGGAGATTGATGTTATGTTATGTCCAATCTTGTGTTGGAGATTCCTTATTGATTAGCTTCTTCAATGATAAGTTTATTGATTCTTGTTTGTATTTATATTTCTTGCTAGTAGATTGACGTAGATGCTCGGACTTTGCTACGTTATTTCCAATAGCTTTCGATTTTCGAGTTGTTTTTTTCTTTAAAATTTTTAAAAAACTATATTTTATAAATTCGACCGTTTGATAGAATTTAAATTTATTTTTATATGATGCGTAAAATACTCATAGTTTTTATGATACATAAAGTATTACTAATATTATCCATGCTTTGTGCTGGATTTAAATCATCGGACGGCCGGAAAAATATATAATAGAATGTAAATTAAAGTTAAATATTTGTTGATAGATTTGATATGTTTAAAAAATNGAGTTGAAAAAAAAAAAAAAAAAAAATGTAATGAGCTGAGCATTAGCATACTTGGCCGGTGGTGACCTGATCCACGGGGGTTTTCTTGGTATGTCACATGTATACATTTTTTTCTTACATTAATTTTTAATTCACAGCAAATTAGTCACACATACGATAACCACTTGTTTAAAAAAAATTAAAAAAAATTAGGCTTTTTGACTCCTGAAATTTAAATTTTCTATTTTATAAAAATACTAACGAATTCAATCAAATACTTATAATAAAAGCTAATTTCCAATATATGGGCGTGTCTACACTTCAAAAGCCTATGCAATTTCGCTTTGAATTCATTCTTCTTTATCGTTTTCCAAAAAGGAAAAGCTAACCTGTGAGAATTTTTCATGAATGTCTTTCTATTTTCTTAAAAACTAGTTTTGTCAATAAACATAAATAAGAAACTTCGTTCCATGTATATGTCATTAAGAGTATACGAAATTAGAAACTTACTTTGGAGAAAATTAATGAAAGTTGTTGTTAGTTTCTTACGACCGAACAAAAAAAAGGAAGACATTAGGTGGCACATAATCTTTGAGAAAGTCTTTGGGTCTAGTTAATGGAGTCAAGGATACGGCACGTGCCGTGCAGTAAGCGATTATATTGTTTTTAATAGCATATGAAAATTTCTCGGTTTATTCTGTCACATTTTTCTGTATAAACATAGTCAACTTTTAACTAAAATATGATGTGTATCCATTTTTTCTTATTAGTGGATTAACAAAAACAACAACCAAAAGACAAAAAAAATTATAATAGAGAAAAAGTTCGGAAGCCGGTAAAAAAAAAAAAAAACCCTGAGTTAATAGCCAAACTAGGCATCATAAAGAAAACAAAGCCAAACTTAACACTAATGGAACTAGCGAGAGAAGCAGATGCAGAAGACCCAACCCCAAAGACCTGAGCGACTGACTAAACAAAGCGAAGAACCGGAGAAGGATAAAGCTGCTGAAGCACAAAAACTATGCCATGAAGAGAATGATGGCGCACTACACCCAATGCCCCTGACCAGACGGGGAAACAACTCCTTGGAATTATATTCACTACAGGATATCAAGGGAAAAAGTAACAGAAAAATGACAGATTAATCCGTAGGAAATAAAAGCGAAAGAAAAGTGACAGATTTATCAAAAAACGGATATGAACTAATATTTGTCGCTTTTTAGTTGGTTTTTATCTACAAAACAAATCTATCACTATTCTATCGTTAATCTGCTGCTTTTATGTCGATTTTCTTTTTTTACCGTTTTATATAGGCGTTTTATGACCGTTAAAAACTGACATATATTTAGTCTATTTTTTGTTGTTTTTTCCTTTATATAATAAACCATCTTCTTCTTTATAACACACACAAAAATATAGTCTACAATGATCTCTTCTCCTTATTTTCGATTGTGGATGGATATTGTACCAAGGATGGATCCAAACACGAACCAGTTGGTTGAAGAATATGCTAACGGTGTGGTCGACTTCACGAGTTTGGCATGTAAACAATCGGAAGCAAAACATCACGTAAGTTGAAATTTCCATGTTGTATATGACAAAATTCTCGTAATATTAGGATAAATATAATATGGCATCACTTGTATTTTAATGGGTTTATGTCGGGGTATAAAATTTGGTATCTACATGGAGAACAACGCGAGTTGGTAGCTAGTAGTAGTGAACCATACATTGCTAGCAGTAGCAAACCGTATGTTTTCGATAGGATAGAAGAACGTATAACGGAAGAAAATTTTGAGATTAGAATTGTTCAAATGGTCAATGATGCACATAGGCAAAATGTGTGAATTATATATGGGTCTAGTGATCATGAATTAAGGGCAGAGGAACCTAATTTAGAAGCACATCGCTCTTTGGTATGTTAAATATAGCCAAACAACTGTTATATAAAGGTTGTAAAGATGGTCATTCTCCTTTGTCATCTGCAAGCAAACTGATGACGATAAAAAGTGATTATAATTTGGCTGAAGAATGCATCGATGTGATAGCCGGTTTTGTGAAGGATATATATCCTGAGGATAACATTACTCCGGTTTCATACTATGAGACACAAATGCTTGTTTCAGGGCTTGGTTTACCGTATGAAATTATAGATGTTTGCATCGATAATTGTATGATATATTGAAGGAGGGACGAGTATCAGACAACTTGTTGTTATTTTCGAAAACCACAATATAAGGATACAGGTGGTAAAGTCTCAATGCCTTATAAGCGGATGTGGTATTTACCATTGACAGATCGGTTGAAGAGGATTATCAATATGAGTGTACAATAGGAACAATAAGAAGATGGCATGCTGAACATAGATTTGATGGGGAGAATATTACACATCCTTCAGATGTAGAGGCATGGTAACATTTTCAGACTACATATCCAGATTTTGCGTATAAAAAGTGAAACATCTACCTTGGATTATGTACAAAATTTAGCCCTTTTTGGAAGCATGGACGATAATATTCTCTATGGCCTGTCATTGTAACACCATACAATTTGCCATCGTCTATGTGCATGGCACGAGATTTTTTATTTTTCTTTATTCTAGTTCTTGGCCCAAATCATCCAAAGCAAGCCCTTGATGTGTTTCGTCAGCCATTGATACAAGAGCTGAAGACATTATGGAAGCATGGAGAAGAGGTGTACAATGTATCACTACATCAAAATTTTCAAATGTGTGCGATACTTATGTGGAAAATTAGCGATTTCCCTGCGTATGGTATATTATCTCAATGGTCAACGCACGATAGATTGGCATGTTTGTATTGTAACGATAACAAAGATGCATTCTAATTAAAGAACGGGCAAAAAACGTGTTGGTTTGACTGCCACATACAATTTCTTCCTCTCGATCATTCATATCGTCAATCTATTAATTTGTTCACTAAAAAGAAGAAGAAAGTGTTTGACGAGCCACCTCCAGAATTGGATGGCGCTTATTTGTTGACGCAATTAAGAGATTTTGGTGTTCCACAAACCAACGGTGCAAATATTGGCGGTAATAAACATGTTAGCAATGTTCCTGGTTCGGGTGAATTTCAAAATTGGCACATGAAGAGCATTTTTTGGGATTTACCATATTAGAAAAACCACTTGTTGAAGCATAATCTAGATGTGATGCATATCGAGAAGAACGTTTTTGACAATATCATGAACAGTGTGCTAAATGTGCATGTGAAGACTAAAGACAATGTAAAGTCAAAATTAGACCCTCCCGATATTTGCTCTCGTCCTAGTCTTAACATTACCAATGAAGGGGTGTGTCCTATCCCTGCTTTTTGACTTAGCGATGCTTCGAAGGCAGAGTTCTTTAATTGTATTATTCATAGTGTAAAATTTATGGATGGCTACGCATCTAATCTTCGGAATTATGTTGATATTGGAGAAGAAAAGTTTATTGAAATGAAAATTCATGACTATCATGTAGTGATGCAATGCCTCCTTCCTTTTGCATTTACCCTTCTAGTGAAGGAAGTTCACGAAGCCATTGCAGGTGTATTAATAAATTTATATCATCATTAAATTTATCTAATTGTTTATTTATATATGCTGGGGTTTTAAATTTCTTTCATGATATAAGTACGAGAACACTCACTGTGAACGGTATTCAAAATTTAGAGCAAAATATATCGATGGTTCTTTGCAACCTTGAGAAGATTTTCCCACCGTCGTTTTTTGATGTTATGAAGCATCTACCGATTCACCTTCCACGAGAAGCAACATTAGGTGGACCTGTACAATATCAATAGATGTATGAGAGGTACATGTACCACTTAAAGAAAAGGGTCAAAAATTTAAGCAGAGTTGAAGGCTCTATTGTGGCTCAAAGTATAAACGAGAAGGCAGCAAACTTTGTGGAATATTACTTCCCAAGAGATGTGCGCACGAAGGTTCATCGAACAAGTTGACATGATGATGGTGGTGAACGGGCTACTTATCATGTTTATGTCCCAAGCGTGTTTGAGCAAGTCGATAGACTTAGTCCTGGTCCGCTAGAGATGTTGAAGGAGTTGCACACGAACAAAACCACCAGGGAGATCATGGATAATGTTGATAGAGATGTCCTCCAAAAGACAGAGCAGTGTCTCGAGGAGGTTCGTCCGTATCAAGGATCGATGATATCCCAATCTTTAGTCAGTACTCCACCTTCATCGCGGTAGGTTTCATTATTTATTATTGTAAATTTATTTTAGTTGAATATATTTAAATTAACTAACATTTATTTTTTGAATTTGCATTTGCAGAACACGAAGGTGAACAAGAAACAAGTGTTCAACACAAGGAACTTGCTAGGATGCTTCGCTGGGTGTACTCCGAGACCTCGAGCACCGTCACAATTCAAGGAGGTTATGAGGGAGAAAGATGATATCACTCAATTTTGATGCCTTTTAGTGAGTATTTATACTTGCTATTTGTCATCATTCGTGTATTTTCTATGTGTTTTTGGTATATATTCATGATTCAGGTATCTTGGACGTTCTAGAGCAAAAAGGTGGTTTTGTGCACAAAATGGATGCAATTTGACGAATGCAAAAGCAGAGTTCAGCACAAGAGCCGGAAGTTGATCGACATTTGGAGATGTTGCTATGAGTGGAATGAGCTGTGATTTTAACTGAAATTGGCCACGTGAGTTAGATTTCATATGAAAGTGATTTGAGGTCAATCTATTGAAGCAATAAAAATTTATGACGATTTTACTGAAAACTGGTCAAGCTGTCTCGCAAAAGAAGCATGTGCAACACATGATGGAGCAGATCGATCGATCCACACCTGGATCGATTGATCCTGAAAACTACCAAACTTCCGTAAGTTTGGATCGATCGAACCGAATGCTCGATAATTATTGAAGAATGCCAACAAGATGTTTTCGTCCTTAAGAGACAGAGAAAACACACAACACAGACACATAACATAACACAATTCATTATTTTGAGAGCTTTTCTGAGAGAGACGAATCTTGACACCTGTATTTTGGAGAAGTATTCTGAACTCTCTTATTTACTTTTATGAATTCTGGTTTTTGAATATGCTTTCTCAATTAATGATTGTTGATTGCTTGGTTATGTCTGAGTAGTCTCTTTGTTAGGTTTTAGGGATTTCCTAGGAAAAACAGGTTGTGATGGTTAGGATTTGACTTTAATGGATTTAAATTGCTAGGTTCTTAGTCTAGATTTGTTATCATTGCTTGAATTAGCTTGATCACCTAGTTCATGATTTTAGGTTAATAAATACAAAGGAATTTGGATTATTTAATCTGACCTAGTCTAGATGAATAAGTATCTTTGCTTGCGGGAGTATTTTCTTAGAATGCTTATGAACATATCGAATATGTAATCATTGCAGGATTTAATTATCTGATTTAGAGATCTAAGATTTCGTGAGAAGGTTAGTCTTTATTTCTAGAAATTCTATCATAGGGGTCTAATACTTCGGGAGGAGATTATTCTATCGTTGTCTTTTGAGTTGAGAACTATTTTCATTGTTAATCTTGCTTGTCAACCTGCACCTCAAACCTGAATACATGTGGAACTTCCCTATCACCTAGCATTTTATTATATTGGTTTACATTCGCTTTTAATTATTCACTTTACTTTTTCAATTATTCAGAAAACATTCACTCTTTTATCTTATCTTAGTTAGAATCAATTTTTAAACTTAGAGTTGTACTATCTGGTCTATGTCGGATCGACCCTTTACTATACTACGATGATATGTTCTCTGCTATGTAGATTTAGGATTAAAACCTGAACCTATCAGATTTTTGGTGCCGTTGTCGGGGATCAATACTGTGCCTTTTAAGTTTTTCTTAGAGTCTAGTCTAAGATATTTATTTTCAGTACTAATCTTGTTTTTCTGCTTGTTTTTGTTTTGAAGGTGCATGATTAGGAGATATGACAAATCACCTAAACTGCTTATTCTCATAAACGATGAACTTGCACGATTAGAACGTTCAAACCGGAAGTCTAGAAGAAGCGCTAGTTCATCCATACCAATGGCTGACAACGTCATTCAGAATCCAATCATTCCCTTAGGTTAGAATGCCCAGATCCCTCCATGCTTGGAGCAGATAGGACAGTTGGCGCTAGACCAACAAGTAGGTAATGGCAATTAAGTGCCGCCGTTAAATCTTGAAAGAGATACAAACCAAAGAGCTGAAAACGCCAATCTAGGAGATAAAAATGGCGAACAAGCCCCACCTGGACTAAATCAAAATTTCCCACCTTACCAAAACAGGGTACTTGTTGGTGATTTCAACAACCCTGAAGCCTTCCTCGTCAATAGGAACGCCCTCCACCCTCCAAGAGACAGGACTACCAGTTCTCGTTTTAGCTAATCCAGTTGCTACGACAAAACCAACTTCATGGCTTGTCTACCGAGCATCCTATGGATCACATTGATAGTTTTGAAGATATTTTCAGCACAACTCAGCTGGATGGAGTCTCTAAAGATTTTGTGCATTGTAAGCTCTTCAATCATTCTTTAGCTGATAGAGCTCTGAGGTGGCTTAAGTCATTACCTGCTAACTCGATAAAAATTTGGGATGAGTGCAAACCCAAGTTTCTAAACCACTTTTACACCTCCACCAGAACCAACAATTTGAGAAGTAAGATCTCTCAATTTCAGCAAGGACCGGTGGAATCCTTCTATGAAGCATGGGACATGTTCAAAGAGTACCTACGGGATTGTCCCCATCACGGTATTTTATGAGTTGAACCTCTTGAACACTTTCTATAGAGGTATTGATCAGAAATACCAACTCTCTCTAGACACAGCTAGTAATGGCGATTTCATGACTAGTTCATATTCTTCTGGACTAGCAGAGGTAAAAGAGCTTCTCACTCAGTTTCTGAAGAAACATAATGTAAAGCATATCAGTTTCGCTGAAGATGTTGAGAAAGTTGAAGCTGATTACTTTGCAGTCAATGAATCTGAGAACATCGAAGATGTTAGCTATATTGATAGCCAGGGAGAAAGAGTATATAACCAAGGGTATAATCCATATTACAACAAAGGTAATCTGTCATGGATGAGTACTAATGTTGCGAATCCTCAGGATCAGTCTTATCCTCCTCGGAATACCTTTGCACGGAAGTCTGGACAGACATTTGTTTAGAAATCGGGTGGTTTTCAACAAACCCCTCAACCTGGTTTCCAACAAACGATTCAACCTCAAGATCAGCAGGATAATAAGATCGAAGTGATGTTGAAGCAAATCTTAGAGAGTCAACAGCAGTCTGAAAAGAATATGAATGCAAAGCTGGATGGTATGTATAATGATTTGAACAACAAGTTCGAATCATTGTCTACTCATGTGAAGAAGTTAGATGTGCAAGTGGCTCAAACCTCTGAAGCAGTTAAAAGATAAGCTGGTATGCTACTAGGAAATGTTGAAGATAATCCCAAGGGATATATCAAGGCAATGAATTCAAGTGCTGATGGAAAGGATGAAAAGTCTGCAGAATCTGCAGATTTTTGGAATGGGACAAGTGATGCAGGGGTTCAGATCGATCGATCCGAGGAGGGATCGATCGATCCAAAGTTACAAAAAAAGCTTAGAAGCTTTAGATCGATCGATCCATCGGACCAATTTCTGAAGAACCAAGAGATCAATCAATCTAAGGAGGTCGATCCACCTCTAAAACGTGCACCAAGTTCAAAGCAACTTGCAAAAATTCAGACCTCGTGCCCCAACACACCTAAGGTCCCTATTGAAGAACACATGTACTATGATGCTGTTTCGCAGCAAGTTCTTCCGTTAAGAAGACTTCATAAGTTAGAGGACCCGAGAGAATTCGTGATTCCAGTAAAGGTTAAAGGAGTCATGTTCAACCAATCGTTGTGTGATACTGGTGCTAATGTTAGTATCATGTCAAATATGGTCACTGAAAAGCTTGGCTTAGGTATATAAGACCTTCGGGAATGTCATTTGTTTTGGCTAACAATTATGCTGTGTCTTCTAGTGGTTTCGTATCTGATGTAATGGTGCAAGTAGGAGATTGCATAGTCCCTGTTGATTTCCATGTCTTTGACACGAATGGGAATTCTGAAGGATCGTTAGTTCTAGGGAGACCGTTCTTAGCATCAGTAGGAGTTGTGATGCATGTTCCTCAGAAGCGAATCTATCTCACTAACATCCAAAAAGCATACTGGTTTTTGAATATGCTTTCTCAATTAATGATTATTGATTGCTTGGTTATGTATGAGTAGTCTCTTTGTTAGGTTTTAGGGATTTCCCAGGAAAACAGGCTTTGATGGTTAGGGTTTGACTTTAGTGGATTTAAATTGTTAGGTTCTTAGCCTAGATTTGTTATCATTGTTTGAATTAGCCTGATCACCTAGTTCATGATTTTAGGTTAATAAATACAAAGGGATTTTGTTTATTTAATCTGACCTAGCCTAGATGAATAAGTATTTTTGCTTGCGGAAGTATTGTCTTAGAATGCTTATAAACATATCAAATATGTAATCATTGCATGATTTAATTATCTGATTTAGAGATTTATGATTTCAGGAGAATGTTAGTCTTTATATCTAGAAATTATATCATAGGGGTCTAATACTTCGGGAGGAGATTAGTCTATCGTTGTCTTTTGAGTTGAGAACTATTTTCATTGTTAATCTTGCTTGTCAACCTGTACCTCAAACCTGAATACATGTGGAACTTCCCTATGACCTAGCGTTTTATTATATTGGTTTACATTCGCTTTTAATTATTCACTTTACTTTTTCAATCGTTTTGAAAACATTCACTCTTTTAACTTATCTTAGCTAGAATCAATTTTTAAACTGAGAGTCTTATTGTATGGTCTCCGTGGGATCGACCATTTACTATACTACGAGGATATGTTCTCTGCGGTGTAGATTTAGGATTAAAACCTGAACCTATCAAAAGACCAGGAGATCTCTGACTTGCAGAACATAGTCACTGGGGTTCAGGCTGAGAACACCCAGATGTAGACGTAGATTCAAGGGGTTAGGAAACATAACGAGGAGATGAAAACTCATAAGGATAATTGGATGCGAGAAATGGAGAGTCGTTGGATGAATTCCCGTAACCCATCCCCGCAATAAATATTTTTCTGGTTTTTCTTTAATATGGATAATTTATTTCTTTAGGATAATTTATGTTTTGTATAAATATTTGATGTTTTAATAATAATTTATTTTTTTAATTATAATGTTTATTTTGTCGCTTTTCTGTCGGTAATTTTACTGACAGCAAATCGACAGAATAATAAATTCAGTTTTTTAGTTTCTTATTTAATTATTTCAAATATACAGATTAATGACAGATTAAAAAGCGACAGAATAATGACAGATTAAAAGACGACAAATTAGTGAGAAATTAAAAAGCAACTGATTAGTGATGGATTAAAAAGCAACATTTTAGTACGGATTCAAAAGCAACAGATTAGTGACAAATTAACAAGCAACAAATAAGTGACAGATTAAAGAAGTGGCAAATTAAAAAATAACGAAATACCTATATGGATTTAGCCACAAAACAATCCGTCCTTAATTCGTAGGTAATTCAGTTGCTATGTCGTCACTATTCCGTCACTAAGTTCCTTCACTAATTAGCGACAGAAAAGCGACAGAGTCAAAAAACTGGCCAAATAGAACGGACAGAAAAATAGTCACTTTTCTGTCGCTTTTAGTCAAAAGCAACAAAAAGTGACAGATATGGTTGTCACTTTTTGGTTGTTTCCTTGTAGTAAGTCCTAGCAATCGGCGACCTTAGCAACCACTCCTGGAATGAAGGCACTAAAAGACAGAAGAGGCAACGACAAAGACCGAGAGATGGAAACCACTGCGAAAGCAAAACACCAAACCGAAGGACTCCGAGCTCCGCCGACAAAGAGAAAAGAGGAGCAGAGCTTGCCAAAAATTTCTGGTGAAGACCATAGGCTATCCGTCCTAGTCATTCTTTCGGATCGGTTGCGCAGCAAAATATACTAATAAATAATGTATAATTTATAGAAAAAATTGGCTAAATGGATACTTAAAAGTTTTGTAATTTGGAGAATGAGTACTTTATAAATAGATAGCTTATAGGGTACTTTATCTATTAAAAAATACTGTTTTGACCCTCGTTTACTTAAACAATTCTCATAATTCTAATTTTTTAAAAACATATTCTAATGGTATTTCAATTATATCTTAAAACAAATATTCTTTTAAATTTCTCATTAAATCTAACCTAAATCTTATTGTATCTAACCTTCTCTTCTATTGTCGTATCTCTTCTCCTCCACCGTCGCATGCACTCAAAAACCAAAAATGATTTGAGATGATTTTCATGGGAGATTCAGGAAAATTTTCAATCGAGTTTGAGGTGAATCAACGTTGTTGTTGTCTCCAAAGACTTAAGTGGTGAGTTTCATACCTTCGTTTCTTTTATTTCACAAAGTTTCATACTTATGTGGTGAGTTTGAGACTTTCGTTTCTTTTCAATACATGTACCTATCTTTCTCAAATATCATGTAAAGCATAATTCAATAATTGACAAGTTTCACTTTATTATTAGATTTTTGGTTTCTCTTTCCCACGGTTTATTGAGCTATTAATACTTCATTGTTACAACAAAGAGTTAATGTTTGTATTAGTAATTTCAATTGGAGGATTGCAAGATTCTCTTAAAAAAACTTCATTGTCTGTAATACTAGAGTATATGAGAGAAGGTGATCTTAAAGAACAACAATCAAGAGTTCATGATGTGAATCACATGTGTAACTGTGAATGGTGAAATTGAATTGTGAATGATGTGTATTAAGTGTGAAAATGATATGTGAATCATGCATATTATCTGTGAATCATGTTGTGATCTGTGAATGTTGAATGTGAATTATGAATCATTCATGTGACTTATGTATCATGATGTGAATTGTAAACTACATGTGAACGATGAATGATATGTTGGACCCGTAAACCATAGAAATGTGAATCATACACGAAAAATGTGAATCCTACGCGTAAAATGTGAATCATACACATAACTTGTGAATTATATATGTGAATCATATACGAGACTTGTGAATTATATATGTATTGTGTGAAACAAAAATAATTGCAGAGAATGAGAAGTTGCGTTAAATCTAACTACCTTAATTGTCGAGCTATAATTTAGGAAGCAATTAAATAAAAAATTTCCTTTCTAATTATTCCAGAAACTAATAATGTTTTAAAATATAAAAAAACTAATTAATTTGCTAAAACTCATAGGGGCATTTTAAGTAATAAAATATAGTCAAAGTCAACTAACCATCAAAAATATCTATTTTCCAAATAAAAACATGGGAGAATTAGCTAAAAGGGGTTTTTTCCCTATATTTGTGGAATTAAACTTTTTTCAAAAAAGTCAATTTATGCCTAATATGCCCTGTTTTTCTCCATATCTATTTATATTCCTACAATATCTCTTATAAAATATTCCCTAGTAACTATATTTAATTCTCTACAAAAATTCAACATTTCTTTTCTTTTCTCTGTGTTTTTTTTCATTCTCCTTCCATACCTAAGTTTCTCTAAACATATATCTATAAGAATCCTTTATCAGAATCCACAAAGAAAAACATCAAGTAGTGATCAAAGTTGACATATAAGGTAAGTTCATATACGTGCATATTCATTTTGTTTATCTCTTTTCTTAATGTTTTGATATTTAAAGGTGACATTGTTTAGTTTCTTATCACATAATCTACCTCTTACTTGTTTACCTATCACATAAACGATATTGTGGAGTGTTATTTTTTTCTTATTTTAGTTTTTTAGATGATCTTTTAGATTCTAGTGATTTTAATGGAAAAACGAAATTGATGTTTGAGTTAATCGATTTGTGATTTTAGGAAGATGAAGTCTTCTGGAAAATTTATTCTAAAATGACGTCTTCTGGAAATCCTATTCCATAATATGACGTGTTCTGGAAAATCTATTCTAGAGTACGACGTGTTCTGGAAAATCTGTTCTAGAATTCTATAATATGACTTGTTCTAGAAAATCTATTCTAGAATATGAACTTTTCTAGAAAAAATATTCTAGAATATGACGTGTTCTAGAATAGATTTTCTATTGTATCCACTTATTTTGGAATATATTTTCTAGAATACAAAAAAAAAAGTAGCATAGAATAGGAATTCTAGAATATGCACGTTTAAAATAGATAATTCTAGAATAAATTTTCTACGTTACTTTGAAAAGTATTATGGAATTCTAGTATATATGTAGAATGTGAAAATAGCTTTTAAAAACTAATCTTGATTATTATTTGGTAGGAAAATATGATACACATATATGTGATGTGTGGTATATGGAGATTGTTTGACAATAATTGTTGGAGATTCATCGTTGATAAATAGAATTATGGTAGAATGATTAGTTTGTAATCTAATTCTACTTTGCATGAGATGAAGAAAATGGTTGTAGAAGACTTCAATATGGATTTGGGTACGACCGATTTGGAAATCAGTTACTCAATTTTTTGGGTTGGTTGATCACTTAGAATCTCCACCAGTAATTGTCACAAATGATCGTCAAGTTAAACATTTGTTTGGATTTTTCAAAAAGGAGAATGTGATGCGTTTGTGTGTGACATTTAAACGTAGTGGTGATGATCAAAAGAGCAAGATGGAATTTGATTTGAATAAACCGCCAAAAGATTCAGTTGATGAAGAAGATGCTGACAATAAGCCCAAATTACCAAGAGAAGATGTAAGTAACTCTAGATTGAATGATGATTTGAAGAGATATCCTCCTAATGTTAAAGTTGATGGTGATAATCAGTTGATGTCCGAATTTTTTTTTTTGTGAAAATCAAAAGATTGGAGTGATTGATTGTGTAAAAAATGATCAACTTTTCACAAAAACAAGGAAGACTTGATAAAGACAATGGAAATATGAGCTATAAAGTATAACTTTGATTATAGAGTTGCAAAATCTTGTACTCGTTTTTGGTGTTTACGGTGCAAAGATTAGTTTTGCAATTGGAGAATTCGTGCAAAGTGTCTAGCTGGATCATAATATTTTCGAATCAATAAGTATGTTGTTGAACATACATGTGCTCCTTCAAAGAAAAGCAAATTCTCTAGGACGGCTTCAGCCAAAAAAATTGGCCATATTATTATCAAAGTATGAAGGATCAAAGAAATGGCTCAAACCAAATGACATCATTATTTAGCTCAAAACTATAACGTAATTCACCTACAATTCTAATCAAAACCGGAAACTATAATAATATTTATAAAAAAAACATAGAACAACCAATATGGTCTAGAACGACCGTTCTGGTCTGGAACGGTCGTTCTAAAATGTCTTAGGAAGTTCCTGGAACATTTTGGAACGACCATTCTGGGTTGGAACGGTCGTTCCAAAATGTCTCAGGAAGTTCCTCTAACATTTTGGAATGACCGTTATGACCGTTCCAGGCCAGAACGGTCATTTCATCTAAAAACGATTTTTTAAAAATATAGTTTAAAAAAATAAAAAGGGTAAAAGAGACTTAAATTTTGATAAATGTTTAATTCCACAAACATAGGGGGAAAAAACCCTTTTAGCTAATTCTCCCTAAAAAGATTAAGTACCCAATTCTTCAATTATAAAACATAAAGTACCATATTTACTATAAAAAAACTCTAATTTATATCCATATACTAGTAAATTAAAATTTAAACAGACTGCATCTATGATCTCCTATATTTACGTTTCCATACTAATATATGGGTTTTTCACTAATGAACTGATTTCGTGGTTAACCTCAAAATATCGAAAGTACAAATGTTTTAATTTGTTGGAAAGAAACGATATGTCTTAACATGTGAACGTCTCTGAAACTTTTAATCATAAACCCAGAACTGCAATAAGCTTTGTAAAAGTACCCTATAATTTTATTAAAAAAGTATCTTATATTAGAAAGATATTAAGTGATATATAAGAGATATAAATCAATTTACTCATTGTTAATTAGTTCTGAGTTGGAAGCTCATAATCCTAACATGATATCAGAGTTCAAACACACGCCGTCCCACCGAACCGAAACGATCTGACCCATCGAATGAGATCCGATCAATCGAAGCAGATACTGATCATATATTGGGATATTACAAGATTAATGGTTAGACGAGACATTATCTCAAGGGGACGTGTGAAAGTATCTCACGTTGAAAGTAGAGATGGACCTTGAGTGATATATAAGGGATATGAGTCATACCACTCGTTGCCAATAGGTTTTGAGTGGTATATAAGACCATGTTCTTTTGTATGTCGCTAGCATTGCGATTAGCGACACATTATGTTGTTCATTTTGCAGTTGTTGCGCTATTCGTTTTGTTATCGTTGCGCTCTTCGTTTGGTTATCGCTGCCACCAATTTTATTTTTTTAATTATCAATTTTAATAATTTTCTTAGCTTAATTTAATATAATCAAATTAATTGTATATTTTAATAATATTTTGAAATTATTTCAATGTATTTTAGTTTTTTACTTTATTTTAATTTTTTTTAAATTATTTTTCAGTCAATTTATTTTAGTTTTAAAGTTTTTAAATTTTAATAATTTATTATTTGTATGGATTTAGTTTATTTTTACGAATTTATTATAAATTTATTTTACTTTTTAAAAGTTTATTTTAGTTTAATTGAATATTTTATTTATATTATAATAAAAATATTTACTATCTGTCGTTATTTGTTTAGCTATCGTAACAACTTCTTGCTGAAAAAACTTTCGATTGAAATTTAAGTTGCTGCGATTACACACTTTGGTTTAAGTTATACCATCCAAGAACACTGTAGAACCATTTTCACACGTTTGGACGAACTGGTCAACCAACACACAAATTACTATAGTAATCATTTAATTTTGGTTATAAGAGTAATCTAAATTGATATTTTATTTAAATGTTAGAAATTAATACAAAGTTTTATGATAAAATTTATACAGAGAGTTAGGAAAGAAACAAAAAGAGATTACATATATAGTTGGGGAATGCATCAACAGGTCTGTTAAATCATCACTGCAACTATTACTGAGTTTGATCTTGAGGATCGGCTAGTCGGTGATCTATTAGAGATGATGATATTGCTCGGTTTAGTTGCTTGTTTGATTGTTTGAGACTGCTTTCTTGTTGGCCCTTGATTGGTGGTTCACCGTTCTGTTGTTGCCTTGCTAGTAGTCGATGGACATGGACGAAGACCGCTCTGGTTTCTTTCTCTAGTCATCGAGGGTGATGGACGAGGACTCATTCTCTGTCAACTCGTGGTCGTGATGGACGAGGACTCCTTCCCTGTCAATTCTTGGTTGTAGATGGTGATGGACGAGGACTCCTTCTTTGTCAACTCCTAGTCGTCGATGGTGATGGACGAGGACTCCTTCTCTGTCAACTCCTGGTCATCGATGCTGATGGACGAGGACTCCTTCTCTGTCAACTTCTGGTCGTCGATGCTGATGGACGAGGACTCTTTCTCTATCAACTCTCGGTCATTGATGCTGATGGACGAGGAGAGCTTTGTTCTTCTGGTTCTAATTTTCTACAGTATTCACGATGTTCTCAATGATTGGAAAACTTAGACTTCTCCTTCCAATTTTGGTCACCCCTTCTAAAATGGGAATGACTCCTTTTTATAGCAATTGAGACACTATTTAAGAGATCATGTCATGATCAGAACGTCTGACCCACACGTTTCTTCGGTGTGCGGTACCCGTCTGGCTAACTTGGATGTACCATGAAGATTTGGATCCGGGCTCTCGATGGGCCTCAGGGTGGGTTATAACACAGGCTCAACAGTTAGCCCCCCAGATCGACGAGAGTGTCGTTGTCGATTTTTCGATGAAAGAGGTTCGCCAAGGGGTGTTATAGTTAGCTACCACCGTCGGCCAATAGTGTCTATGGTGTTTAATTTTGAGTGAAAGCGCTCGTCCTCGGGAATGATTATCGCCTGCTCCCTCGTGGGTCTCAGTCATGAGTCGCTCGACCTCATCACCTGCTATACATACGAGTAGGATTCTAGTCGTCTCTTGTCTGAAGAGTATGTTTTTGTCAGTTCTTCATTTGTTACATCGATCTTGGCGTAGCCTATCAGGTGTATGGTTGCTGATGTAATGCTTGAGCATGGAATTTCTTCAATTGGTATTGCTCATTGGAGCGTAACGTCTACGGATTTTGATAATTTTGACGTGTTAGAATTTATGGCATATAGTTTAGACCACCCATAAGTAGGTATTCATTCTTCTTTTTCCCTCCGACTCGTCGTTGACTTGGTTTGCAATGAGTTGAGAATCACGGCTCCCGCGTACGTGCTTTGTGCTGATGCTCTTGGCGAGAAGTAGCCCGACTATGATTGCTTTGTATTCCGCCTCGTTGTTAGATGCTAAGAAGCCGAGTTGAAGCGACTGCTCGAGGGTTTCTCCTATTAGCGATGTAAGTCGAATTCATACTCCCAATCCCAACGATCGAGACAAGCCATCAACGTGTAATATCCATATGGTTGACTCTTTCTACGAGGAAATCTGCAAAGACTTGTGAGTTTTTGCTTGTTCGTTCCTAATAGTCGATATCATACTCGCTGAGTTCTATGGCCCACTTGGCCATTCTTCATGACAGCCTTGGGTTGTGAAGGATCGTACGTAGAGGTTGGGTAGTCATGATGGCTATTGCGTGTGACTGAAAATATGGTATGAGCTTTCGGGCTGACATGACTATGGCGTATGCGAGTTTTTCAAGTGTGGGGTATCGCAGTTTCGCTCCGCACAATGTTTTACTTATGTAAAATATTGGCTTATGCTCTCCCCTATCCATATGAAAGATGACCCTTTGATCGCTAAAGTTGAGACGAATATGTAAAGTAATAAGGTTTCTTCTTCTACCGGCTTTGTCCAGGTATGGGGGGAGTATAGAGGTAACCTTTTAACTCTTTGAACGCCGTCTCGCACTTTTCTTCCCATAAGAATTGCTTGTTCCCTATAAGGAGTTGGTAGAAGGGCAGTCATTTCTCCGTCGACTTAGATATGAACATTTAAGACAGGGTTGCATCCTCTCAGCCGTTGCACTTCCTTGGTGTCTTGGGAGGACGGTCGCTATTTTTTTGGGCTAACTTATATGCCTCAATAAGTTACAATATAGTCGAGGAACTCTCCCGATTTGACTCTGAAAGTACATTTCGATGGGTTAAATTTCATGCCATAGTCGTTGAGTATTTTGAAGCAGGTGCGTAAGTGGGAGACATGTTCGCTAGTGGGAGTCGATTTGACGAGCATGTCGTCGATGTATACTTCCATTGTTTCGCCCAATTGATTGGTGAACATCTTATTGACTAGCCATTGATAAGTTGCGCTGGCATTCTTGAGCCCGAATGGCATCACCTGTAGCAATAAGTGTTGCGATATGTGATGAATGTCATTTTTTCGGTCGTCCAGATGCATCATTATCTAATTCTACCCCGAGAATGCATCCATGAACGAGATGAGTTTGTTGCCTCCTATTGCTTCGACGAGCCGTTCGATGTGAGGCAGAGGAAAGTTGTCTTTGGGAAAATATTTTTTGAGGTCGATGAATTCGACACATACCCTCCATTTTCCTTTTTATCTTTTACGACTACCGGGTTGGTGAGCCATTCAAGATATTGTACCTCAATGATTGATCCATCTTTGAGGAGTTTCTTTACTTCGTTGTTTAGGGTTAGCTTCGTTCTAGACCGATCTTTCATCATTTTCTCATACTGGTTTGAATGAGGATCCACATTGAGCTCATGGCAAGTGATCAGAAGGTCGATTCCCCTCATGTCTTCGACTGTCCAGGCGAAAGTAGACGCGTTCTCTTTTAGAAATGTGATCACCTCTTCCTTCGTTGTCTTTTCCATGTGACGACCCACAATGACGCGTCTATAAGATTTAGAGTTGTCGATGCTAACTTGGTCGATGGGCTCTTGGGTTGGCGTGTAGTATTTTACCGCTTCATATGGTCCGGCCTTCTCGCCAGTAGATGCTATGCATCTAAATTTTTTCTTGCTTTATGTTTGGCGATGAAACAAGTTCTTGTAGCACTTTGATTCCCCTTGATTGTTCGGGTTCCTTCAGCGTCGAGAATTTGATGCATTAGTGGTATATGAACATTGCTTCCTTCATGGCTTATAGCCAAGGGGTTCCCATGATTGCATTGAAAAACGGATGTTGGTCGATGACTAGCATTTTAACGATCCACGTGGTTCCCATCGCGCATATGGGCAACTTGATGGTTCTAATTACTTGGACATTGTTGCCGCTGAAACTGGTCAAAGGTTTGGACGAAGGTTTTATCTTGGCCTCGAGGTATTCCATTTTTATGAGGGTTTCTTTGAAGATTATGTTTACGGAGCTTCCTGAATCGAAAAGGATTATGGTGACTTTGCAGTCAGCGATCATAAGCTCGATCACTAGAAAGTCCCAGTCGGATGTCAGGTCGCCGCCATTTAGTTCCCATGTTTGTTCGGTCAGCGCTATATTGCTTTAAGACCATTTTTTAAGGTTTCTGCATTCAGTGGTGTTGTGTCCCACTCTTTCGTGGAACTCACAAAAGGCTCTTTGGTCGTCGTCTCTCCTCCATGAGACGGTATGTCCCTGAGCTTATTGCCTTCCAACGTAATGGACAACATTATTTTTCTTCTCGTGCTCTCTATTGTAATGCTGGCGGGCCTCCATGTATTCGTCCCGATCATTTTGGTTCGATCGCTCCTTTTCGTGTAGTCTTGTCATCATTGTTTTCTCCTCCTAGGCTTCTAAGAACCGGTTCTCCCTATGTAGCGAATCTTCTAATTTCTAGGGCTGGTTGAGTACCAGTTCTTCCTGAAATCTCGACTCATACCACAATAATTTTTTGAGAGCGGCTATAGCAGCCTCTTCGGGGATGACAATGCGAGAGACTATCTTCTTGTACCTTTCTATGAAATCCCTTAGCGATTCTCGACTTCCCTAAGTGAGCGTCCATAGGTCGACAGTGGATGTTTTTTTCTCGACTGACATCGAGTAATGTTTTATGTAGGCAGTAGAAAGTTGTTGGAATCTGCCAATTGTCCCCGATGGTAGTCGCGAAAACCATGTTAATGCTGCTCCGCCAAGGTTCTCGACGAACATCTGACAATATCCCACGTCTTTCTCTTCAGGGGCAAAACATGATCGTCCCATCGTAATGGTAAACTCAGTCATGTAATGGCCTTGATTTTTTTTGCCTTTGAATATTGGTAGTTTAATCTTGGTGGTGTAGTTGATATGGGTTCGTGTGATGTGGTTTGTGAACGGAATTTGTTGTGTCTTTTCTATGACGCGCTCGATCTCTAGGGCTGAGCTTACAATTTTGTGTACTTGTGAGCTCATTTCATGAAGCTATTCTTTGAGAGTTATCATTTTATTGGCATTGATCAGTGCGTCCGTTACCAGTGGTTGGGTCGTTTGTCGTGTCGAGTCAAGTATCGTTTGTTGTGGTCCTGTTAGCGAGGTCATGCTCGGGGTACCTAAAAGGTTTCGGGTTACCATCTCGAGATTTATTCTTCTCTCATTAGCCACAATGTTCGCGTCAAACATAGTGTGAAATCTCTTGCTTCCCTGGCCTATTCAACCAGGTGTTGCATAATAGTTCTGGTGGCCTTGGTTGTTTGATTTTCCGGAGCGTTGACTTGTTGCACCTGTTGGGTACGTTGGTTTGTTCCCATGGCCGGTCCAGAGCATTAGCAAGTGAAGCCACCGATTAGGACACCAACATCTAGAGTACGTTTTCGTTGAAATTAAAGGGTATTTTTAAAAAAGAAATGGGCATTTTCTTGAAATAAAAGGGCATTTATGTTGAAATAGTTGTTGAAATTTTAAAAAAAAATTTATATCATAAGTATCATAAATTATATATTTTTGTAGAAATAATATTCATCAGAGGTTTTAAGATGGTAAACCAATTTTAATATATTTTAGTTAAATATTTTATTTATGTTTTTCATTAAAATTTTGAAGCATAAAAAACCGTCAAGTTAGTTTATTTTAAAAATATTATTTGACATATATATATATATATATATATATATATATAAGGGGTACATTTTCCGGATTGTGTAGGGCATCCAAAAACGTTGGACCGGCACTGTTCGTTCCTGGGGGTGGATCTTCAACTTGGATTTCTTTGAACTCGTCTTTGATGTTTGTTGCGATGGCTTGGTTGTTTTCTGCCATTGTTATCGTCGTCGTCCCTCAAAGATTTTGATTTTCTGGTAAATCTCAACAGACGGTGCCAAATGTTGAACCAACACTACAAATATTTCTGAGCTTGATCATGAGGGTCGGCTAGTTGCTGATTAATTAGAGATGATGATAATTCTTGGTTCGGTTGCTTGATTGATTGCTTGAGACTGCTTTCTTGTTGGCCCTTGGTCGGTGGTTTGTCGTTTTGTTGTTGTCCTTCTAGTCGTCGATGGACCTGGACAAAGACTGCTATGGTTTCTTTATCTGGTCGTTGATGGTGATGGACGAGGCCTCCTTCTCTGTCAACTCCTCGTCGTTGATGGTGATGGACGAGGACTCCTTCTCTGTCAACTCTTGGTCGATGATGCTGATGGACGAGAACTCCTTCCCTGGTCGTCGAAGGTGATGGATGAGGACTCATATGTCAACTCCTAGTCGTCAATGCTGATGGACGAGGACTCCTTCTCTGTCAACTCTTGGTCATTGATGGTGATGGACGATGACTCCTTCTCTGTCAACTCCTGGTCGTCGATGCTGATGGACGAGGAGAGCTTTGTTCTTCTAGTTCCGATTTTCTATAGTATTCACGATGTTCTCAATGATCGGGAAACTTAGACTTTTCCTTCCAATTTTGGTCACCCCTTCTAAAATGGAAATGACTCTCTTTTATAGCAATCAGGACATTGTTTGAGAAATCTTCATGAACAGAACGTCTGACCCGCGCGTTTTTTCGGCAGACGGTACCCGTCCGGCTAACTTGGATGTACCCTGAAGATTCGAGTCCAGACTCTCGGTGTACATCAGTGTGTGTGCTAACCCAGGCCCGACAAGGTCTTTTTAAATCTTGATCAAAGCTTGTGAACTCTTAATACCCGTGTGATCACAAATTGCTTTATAGATCTACGTAATGTCAGTTTTCCATGGATCTATCCAGGTGTTCACCTAGCTAGAGTTGTGTTATTCAATTAATCTGGTTTTAAAGAAGATTCTGGCTTTACATGAGACATGTACATTGCACTGCTTGCAGGCACAAAGTCATTCGTACGTACGTCATAATATATGTTACCATAATGGCGTCATCATAACGTAGCTAAAATAACTGTGAAATTAAACTAGAATCATATAAACATCCATATTTGAAAAAGTTACAACCCGACCACTTTTTTCTATGTAATAGCCATAGTCCAAGTCCATATATATAATTTATAAATGACCCAATATGACCGTNTTGGTTTTTTTTTTTTTTTTTTTTTTTTTTTGTAATGTAATACTATATTCAACAAAAAGAACCATTTACAAAAGAGTTTGGAATGTTTTTAAAAATTTAGAAAGCAAATAGTAGGTGTTCGAGTATCAGCTTTGGCGGGAAAGAAACCAAACTTGAAGTAAGTCTGGTATAGGCAAGGAGTGACCCATTCTCATAGAGCTAATTTTTGTCTTGATAGAAGCTTCAATTATCCTGATTAGGGTGGCAGACGTCAGTGGAATTTTTCCATGCTTTCGTTGATTTCGTTCAATCCACACATGGTGTATTGTGCTTTGAAATGTAAGCTTGGCAAGAAGAGCTGTAGATCTGGTGGTCATCAATGGTAGGTTCGTTAAAATGGTAGGCCAATCCGAAGCAAAGTGGTGCTGCATAAGTGGGAGAGCGAGTGATTTCCAGACTTGAGAGATGAACTGACAGGTGAAGAACAAGTGGGATCTTGATTCCTGCGTAGCTTGACAGAATGGACAGGATGTTGTAGAGGAACTGTTCCAGAGAGCAATACGATCACCCGTAGCAAGCCGATTGTGCATTGCCAGCCACGTAATAAATGCATGTTTAGGTTTGTTCTTTCTGGAAATGTATCGGCTTTTGCTTCGTTATTTCATTGCACATGGATTTGGTACACAAATCAATTACATAATACTTTTTGTACAATGTTGTCCTCTTGATAAAACACATATAGTTAAGTAATGTTTACAAATGTTGTCCTCTTGATAAAACACATATAGTTAAGTAACGTTTAGAAATTATTTTTTTGTCGATTTTTTACCTCGGGAAAAAGATGAATCACTAATAACAAACACAAGGTTCACGATCGAATACCAATTTAAATATGTAAAAATAATTGAACGAATACTAATCTTTTAATTAAATTTTGTTGGTGTTGGATTGAACATTCTATCAAAATCTATTAAAAGTCAAGTCCATTTTATAAGCTGGCTCAAATTTAAGGTGGAAAGCCCAACAAAAAATAACGATTTCGATTTTCAACTACTCGACATTTAACTATTAGACTAATGTTTTTTGTAAGCTCCTTTATTTGAGATCGGTTTAAAGAGCAAGTCTTGTTGGGCTTTTTGTAGTGTTTAAAAGGTGATGTACTCTTGGGCTTTGGCCTTATTATATTAATCAGATGACAAAAAAAAAAGAAAAAGAGTTGAAACCCATTTGTAAGCTCGGCTCAAATACTCGACCGCTTCAAATTAATATAAACTAAATGGAAGCATAGCGCAGATGTATATATTTTTTAATTTGTATAATATATATATACACTAGTGTTACACTAGTGTTAACCTTGCACGGGCTAAATTAAAAGCCATCAAAATGATTGATTAATCAATTTTATTTTTTATGATTTTTTGAATTTTTTATTTTTATGTTTTTATATATATTATGAGATTTTTTGTTCCAAGAACGAAATTAGATTTTGTATTAGATAAATATAAGAATTCATTGAAGATTTATTAAACAATAAAAAAATTTATCAACGCTACAATTTTCGTTAATATCACTCTAATTTTTGTAATGATGTTTTTATATAAGAATTCACATTTTGATTAATAATATGTTTAATACTTGAAACATATTTCATGTTTTCATGTTTGAAATAAAAAATACTAAATTAAAAGTTATCAAAATGATCGATTAATCATTTCTTTATTTTTTATGGTTTTTAGTTTTTATGTTTTTATATAAATTATGAGATTTTTTTGCTTTGTAGAACGAAATTTGATTATGTATTAGAAAAATATAAGAATTCACATATTTGAAAACCTATGAAATAATAGAAAATTTATCAACACTAAAATTTACATTAATGTCACTCTCATTTTTATAATAATATTTTTATATAAGAATTCATACTTTAACTAATAACATGTTTAATACTTAAAACTTATTTGATGTTTCCATGTTTGAAAAGAGAAATACATAACAACGAAACAATAGAATAGAAAAAAGAAATACATAACTCAAACTTTAAAGTATCCCCATTAATTTAATTTTTTGAGTTATTACCTTTCATTGATTTTAGTAAGATGGACATATCTCTTATCTTTTGACATCCTTCATATGCATCTAAAAATGTGAATTTTTTCTCTAAAATAAAAGAAAACTTAGATAAGAGAAACAACAAGAAATTTAATAAAAATATCAAAACAACTAAAAATGATATAGGTATTTTGATAATCGATTGATTGTAGAGAAAGAAAAGGAAAAAATGAATTCACAGTATAAGAAAAAAATGTGTGTCATAAGGAGAAGGAGAATGTATGATTGGTTTTATGATTTTACAAATTCATACGTGAGGATGGAGAAGCGGTTTTTTAGAAGAGAGTGGGAGGTTAATTTACAAAGGATTTTTATTTACTTAGTTGGACTTTTTAATTGTCTTTTAATTATAATTGCAGAATAAAAAAAATTAAACTAATCAATTAATTAAACTAAAAAAATTCTCTCTCGTTAGGAGCTGAGCGATATTCTAGGGATATTTCTCTGGCTGACTCTTATCGGAATATTCTTCTTCTGACCGTCCTTTCTTGTTACCCGACCACTCTCTTTTTCCGGTGACGCCTTATTGCGAGTCTTCACCGTGATAACACTTTACTTCTCCCGTCTTTTCTCTGTTTCTTCCCATGTTCTGTTCCCACAGACTAATCATGGAAGAACAATTGGAATTGGCCCTTAATACTCTGTCTATTGACGACGATACACCGATCCGATTACCGAAATCATGCTGCTTCTCTCCAGTCCAACGAGTGGAATGCAGTATCATTGGTCGATTATTAAACCCTGCAAAACAGAATATGACCAGGTTCATTGAGAGGATGCCACAAATCTGGAGGGTGTCAGGAAAAGTAAGAGGGATTAGCCTCTCAAAAGCAACTTTTCAATTTATTTTTAAGAAGGATTCGGATCTAAACATGGTCATGTCTAATGGTCCATGGTCTTTTGATGACTGGATGATAACCATAGATCGTTGGAGACCGAATCCTCCTCCAGATTACTTATGTTACTTCGAAGTTTGGATCAGAGAACGAAATATCCCTATTGAAGTTTTCAATCCAGATACTATGAAGCGTGTAGGAAACGCAATTGGTAAGGTCTTGGAAGTAGCATACAATGAAGATGAATCCCATTCAAAAGATTATGTTAGGCTACTTCTAAAATTTGATGTTAGACGTCATGCTGTTAAAACAAGAGAGATTGAATTGCCTTGTGGAAAAATGGCTACAATTCAGATTGAATTCGAAAGAATTAAGAAGCGTTGTTCAGCCTGTCTCCGGCTAACACATGACATATCTTCTTGTCCCTTAAAAGACAGTTCATCAGCCCCTAAATCGCAGCCTAAATCCCCTGTTCTCAAGAATCATATGTCGCTTACCAGAGAACAACTAGATAACGGTGCTTCACAAACCTTGGCTATGGTTACCAAAACTGGCGGTAAAACTTTATTTCCAGACTCTATCTCGGCAGAAGAAAGTAAAGTATTAATGCAGTATCTTGCAGTTGAGGATCCAAGTGAGAAAAAAGCTCGACTAGTTAGAATCCAGTCACGTTTTGAAGGTCTAGAAGGAAACATAACTGATAAGCAACCATTGATTACCCATGATCTTGATAAAGGTAAAGGCGTCGTTTTCGGTTTCCCCGAACAAGGTCAAGACCTATTTTCGAGAATTTTATCTAGTGGGATTGGTGTTTCCCAAAATGATAAGAAGAATGGTTCAATAGGCTCCCCTACAACATTTACGTTTGATGTTACTTCGTTGGGCAGTTCTACGGTATTTGAAACGGGTCCTCGGGATCTTGTTTTATCCGGAACTTCAGCCCACAGTAAATCCAAACGTAATAGGCCGAATAAGTGGATTCGCAAGGCAAGAAAAGAGGGACGACAGAATGCTATTTCTGGACAGGACTGGGTTATGTCCGATAATCACATTTCCGAAGACGAGGCAAATAAAAGTTTTAAATCTGTCGATTCCAGGACCCTGAAAAGGAAGAGAGTTGGAGACGTTTCTATCATTGATGAGTCTCTAACTAAGAAGAATGTCGTGGCTTCACGATCCCATTCTTCATTACAGTTAAAGGCGGTAAGTGGGAAGACGAATTCGCCCACACCGCCTGCGTTCCAATGAGAATTTTGAGCTGGAATTTTTGGGGATTGGGGAACGACTCGACAATTTGACGTCTCCGGAATATGCGCCGGGTGCATTTTCCGGATCTTATGTTCCTACAAGAGACGAAAAAATCTCTTGCTGTTTTGGAGAAGTTACAAGATGGTTTGGGTTATGATCATTTATTCACAGTAGAACTAGTTGGGCTAAGTGGAGGCTTAGCGTTGCTTTGAAAACAATCATATGATGTGATAGTTTTGTTCGCAGACAAAAGATACATTGATACAAGAGTGAAGTTGGGAAGTCTTGAGATGTTTATTACCTTCGTCTACGGTGAACCGGTAACGAATCGTAGAACTGCTTAATGGGAAAGGTTGAAGACTCTAGGTGTTAATCGACAGTCGTCTTGGTTAGTCATTGGTGACTTTAATGATTTACTAGGTAATCATGAAAAATTAGGTGGTCAAGCTAGACCGAAGAGATCACTCGGGAACTTTCGTGAGACGATATCTACTTGTCTGTTGACTCAAATCGGTAGCTATGGTAATTCTTTCTCATGGGCAGGTTTCCGAAATAATGTTTGGATTCAATGTAATTTAGACAAGTGTTATGGAAACGCATAGTGGTTCACACTTTTCCCACGTTGTAAGGCTTCATATTTTGACAGAGTGGAGAGTGACCACCGGCCTTTACTTTTGAAGTTTAGTCACGATAACTTCATTATACGTGGTCGATTCTGCTTGGATAAAAGATGGCTTAAATTACCGGAAATCCATGATATTGTTAAGGCTCGATTGGATGAACTAGGAGAGGACTATAATCTGTTCGACAGATTAGCTAATTGCAGAAAATGTATTTCGGGCTGGAGGAGGGCCCACCCTCAAAATTCTGCCACGTGTATTGATTATTTGCGTAAGACCATTGATTCTGAATCATCAAAGGAATTCCCAAATTTCATGTTGCTTAATGAGTTGAGACATAAGCTTCAATCTGCTTATATTTCAGAAGAAATATATTGGAAACATAGAAGTAGAGAACGATGGCGTTGTGATGGAGATAAGAACACTCCTTTCTTTCACGCAAGTGTCAAGTCTCAGAGAGCACGAAACAGGATTCAAGTTTTACAAGATTCTAATGGGGTGGATATGTTTGAGGAAGGCTCTAAAGGCGAGATTGCTGTGACCTACTTCCGGAATTTGTTTACCTCAACCAACCCGCAAAGTGATGTTGATCTGTGGGAATCTTGTAAACAAAGGGTATCTTCGAAGACAAATAATAGGCTGATAGAGAAAATCTCGAAAAAAGAGGTGAGGAAAGCGGTGTTCGATATAGATCCTCAGGAAGCTCTTGGTGCTGATGGTATATCCAGTATTTTCTATCAAAAATATTGGAATACGATTAAAGGTTAGTTGATTTCCGAGCTGAATAAGTTCTTTGACACCGGGATTTGTCCTTCGGCTTGGAATTTTACGCAAATAGCATTGATTCCGAAGGTAGCTGATCCGAAGAATATGAAGGATTTACGACCTATAAGCCTTTGTTCAGTACCTTACAAGATATTATCAAAGATCTTTTGTAACTGACTTAGGCTGATTTTTTTGGACATAGTTTCCGTTACTCAAGGAGATTTTGTGGCTAAACGATCGATCTCTGATAATATTTTGATGGCTCATGAGATGATACATGGTTTACTATCAAATCCTCTATGTCGTGAATCACACATGGCCATAAAGACTGATATGTTGAAGGCCTACGATAGAGTGGAATGGAACTTTCTGAATGATATGTTACTGGTACTGGGATTTGATTCTAAATGGGTCGGATGGATAATGTCTTGTGTATCGACTGTTTCATATACTATCATTATTAATGGAAAAGAACATGGTTTTATCAAGCCAGAAAGAGGTCTTCGACAAGGTGATCCTCTTTCTCCGCTTTTATTTATCCTTTGTGCAGAGTTCTTAGTCCATCGTCTGAATCGAGCAGAACTTCAAGGCAGAATCAGTGGTATTAAATTGTCTTTGAATGGGCCAGCGATACACCATCTACTTTTTGCAGATGATAGCTTGTTCATGTGTCAGGCGACCTTGGCTAATTGTGATGAAATTATTAGTTGTCTAAAGGAATATGGGGAAGCATCGGGTCAAATGATTAATTTCCAAAAGTCTTTTATAATGTTTGGTGATAAGATAACCGAGGAAACAAAACTGGTGTTAAAAGATAGACTTGGTATCCAACAAAAGGGTGGAGTTGGTTCATATCTAGGGCTACCAGAATGCTTTAGTGGATCAAAGAAGGATATTTTGGCATATTTAACAGAGAAGATGCAGAAAAGACTTAAGGGATGGTACGCTAAGACCTTATCGCAAGGAGGTAAAGAGACTTTACTGAAGTCGGTGGCAATGGCTTTTCTGGTTTACGCTATGTCATGCTTCTAACTTCCTAAGTCTATTCTTAAGAAGCTAAATAGCACTATGATGGAATTTTGGTGGAACACAAAGCTTGATAAGAAGCCCATCTACTGGATAGCCTGGGAATCTTTGTGCAAACCAAAATCTAAAGGAGGATTAGGCTTTAAAGATCTGGCTAAGTTCAATCAAAGTCTACTAGCAAAGCAGGCTTGGCGGATCTTAGACAAACCTGGAAGCCTTTTTGCCCGTGTTTATAAAGACCAGTATTTTCCTCACTCTTCCATTATAAAATGCGGTATAGGTAAGAGTCCATCATATGCGTGGCGGAGCATGATTCATGGACGAAACCTACTAGTGATAGGCCTAGCTAGATCGATTGGCAATGGTGAAGATACTTTTGTTTGGACGGATTCTTGGGTTCCTTACCCTATCCCGAGAGCCCCTCTTAATATTAATACCATAATCAATGTCCACTTAAAGGTTTCGCATCTTCTTTGTTCTCTTACGGGTAAGTGGAAACTCGATGAGCTAAATGCCTTAGTTTCACCTGAGGATAAAGCTAGGATTATGAGCTTAACACCTAGTCCTAATAGAATAGACCGTGATATATGGATGCATACTAGATCTGGTTCGTTCACAGTGAAAAGTGGGTATGAGCTTGCCTTTACTCAAGCTGAGGATAATAACGGGATTAGTGTATATGATCAGCCTTCCATTGATGGTTTATTACATGAGATCTGGAAACTGAAGATTTTACCTAAAATTAAGGTATTCATTTGGAAATCCTTAAAAGGGGCAATTGCAGTCGCTTCCCGGTTACGTTCAAGAGCTATATTGGTGGATCCTCTTTGTAGGATTTATGGGATGTATGAAGAAACCGTGAATCATTTCCTCTTTGATTGCTTGGAAGCACGACGAGTTTGGATAGAAGTTGGTTTTGACCATTATCACTATGCCTTCTTATCTCAATCTTTATATGCTAATGTTGATTTTCTCTTAAACTTGTCTAAGGATAAGTCTATTCCTGAGCTTTTGAAACACCCATGGCCTTGGATTGTCTGGGACGTTTGGAAGGGGGGGGGGGACAATTTTATCTTTAAAGGTGAACCGTTTTGTCGTAACAAGATTCTATTGCAAGCTAGAGCAAATGCATTGGCATGGTTCCAAGCTCAAGAATCTGTGAAAGAACCTCGAACCGTGACCCCGTCACCATCGAACTAGAGATTGCTTAGTTTCTTACATGTACCCAAGGATTTCTTGTTGTGTACGGTAGCGTGTAGATGGGGAAGATCTTTACCATATATTGGTTCATCCTGGATACTACGAAATGGTGTGGGTGTTACATTATTTCATGGTAGGGCTGCTTTAGATGTCAAAGACTCACGATTCTTCTCGGCCCTTTCGAGTTTGTCTTGGGTAGTTGATTGCCTACGTATTGTGCATCGTCAAAAGCTAATTTTTGCTTTAGAAGATGCTGATCCGGTGGAGGCTATAAACAACCCTTCGAACTGGCCAAAATACCAAGATTTGGTTGAAGAACTTGTTAGCTATCTATCGGTTTTTACTGAGTTCAGGTTTGTCAAAATTGCTTTGGCAGATAATAAGTGTGCAGGGGAGATTGCTAAAAGTGTTGTACGCGACGGTAGAGTTCAGTCGTACATCCAACTATCGGCTCCTAGCCGGCTAGCTCATGATCTTCAAGAGGAAGCTTCTCTGTTTCGTTCCTGCTTGAGTTCTTCCTGTTAATTTTCTTTTTCTTTATTTGTTCTATGCTTATGTCCTGAATTTGGTACTCAGACGTTTAAAAAAAACAAAACAAAACAAAATATTGACATGTTGACACCTAAGCAAAATAATACGTTGCAAAATGAGAAGCAAGAAGTTATAGGTGAATTAACTTGTGAATTATTATTAAAGGATATATATATTATTTAAGATATTAATTTATATTTTTTATCAAAAAAAATTATATTAAAATATTAATTAATTTTCATTTTAGTTGTTATGCCCCAAAAATTTGAATATTTTTTTATTAAAGGTTATAACAAATTTTTAGTGACATTAATGGATCTAACCTTAGTTGTGTCGAATTGGATTCTTAAAATAGTATAGACTTTTAGATCTTTAACCTGTAAAAAACAGTGATCCTAAAAGAAATAATAACCAATTAAAAGATCGTTATTTTAAAATGTAAGAGAAAAAAAACAAAACATAAAACACAAAAACGCAAAAATTAATGAATCTAACTCGTGTTGTTTCGAACTGGATTCTTAAATAATAGTATAGATAATTAGATATTTAACCCGTTAAGAACAATGATCCTAAAATGAACTAATTTGTACAATCGGTATAAATAAATTGTAAGTTGGTAGTTTAGTAGCTTGTTAATCATTATTATAAAATTTATAAGAGAAACGAACAATAAAAATGAAGACTTACCAAATATGTAGATTTCAATGGTAGAAAACAAACTTATATCAAAGAAAAACATGTGTAAGTTCATCAGCATAAAAACTAAAAAATATAGACTAATAATATTAAAAATATGCAAATGAAATAGAATCCTTGCTCAGCCTTGCATAATTCAAGAAGCATGCTATTATTGAACTATGTTTTGCCTTGAAGCTAACTTAGAAGGATTTTAAGAGCAGTACCAAAGTTATTTTCATTGTGGTAATCCAAAGATGAGCATATCACATGAACCACCTTCCGTTTATGCGAAAATGGACTCTATAATAGTGGAGTAGAAAAGAATAAAGCAATTCAAAATAGATTAGTAGAAGTAATTGATGTAAATAAATATATTCGGAATTAAAAGTCAACTGAACTGTAATGAGCATAGAGTATTATAGCAAAGTAATGTAATTAAAGATCACACTTACATTGTCATTGATAAAAAGATGTACAAAGAACCACTTAAGTATCAAAGCATATGTAAAATCAGTTACCGTGAAACTAAAAAGATGACTCAAAATAGATTGGTACATAGATGATCGCATCCAAAAAATAATATAAGTAAAAGTATATACCATGATCTCATCTAGAAATAGTAAGATAACATCATGAACTATCTCTTGACAACAACTTCAAGTGGATCAGATAAACTTTTGTGTTTATGAAAACAATTTTTGACCCAAAAAACAGAATGGTATATCTCAAAAGGGTAAAACTTTTCCATTAAAACATTTTAACCTTTGCATGACGTCTTGTATAATTTCTTCATCTATTTAATATAAAAGTTAAAAAAAATAAAATGTGAGATGATTTACATAAAAGATTGTGTATGTATTTATAGTGAATATACCGAATATTCTACATTGTAAATATATATAGAAATCTACAAATGAAAAACTAAATATCGTATTGTGCATATTTGATGTTTTGTTACCTAAAAATTAGCTAACTTTCATTTTCACTCATTTTAAAATATCTTAATTTATTTTAGTTTAAATATTTTTATTTTATACATACAAATTTTTTAATATAGATATTGAGATAACCGAAAATATTTACTAATCTGAATCAATTTGGAGGGATTATCGGTAATATTATTATAATAAATATACCAAATATTTTAAAATTTAAAGATAGAAAGATATGTACAAACCGAAATTAAAAAAATATCGTTTTGTATATAAATGATAACTTGTTACCTATAAATTAGCTAACTTCCTTTTTTCTATGTAAAAGTTTCCAAATTTATTTTAGTTGTTGTATTTTTATTTTTTAGTATAAATTAAAATATTTGTTAGCCCGAATCAATTTTGGAAGGATTTCCGGTGATATCCACAAATTTGTTTTGTCGAAAAAAATAATTTCCATAATATTTCGGTAAAATATTGGACATATATTTAAAGTTATGTATCTATAGTATAACAAATATTTTAATAGAATAATCAATTTTGGAAGAAATTTCAAAAATAACTACAATTTTTTTTTTTTTTTTTTGTAACGAGAAAATAACTACAAATTTGTTATGTCAATTTCTATAAATAATTTTGTAATACATATATTTGAAAATTTGAAATCCATATATCTAATACGATTATAACCGTAATGAAAGTTAATGCCAATAAAAAAGTTTGCTAGTCAAATTCACAACTTCGTATATATAGGTATTAACCTACAGACATAACTCGTATTACAATTTATACATCGGTTAATATTAAATTTTGTTTTAATCCAAAAATGTGAGAAATGTTATTTAATTTAAATTATAATTGAAATTTCTGTAAAATTTAAAGTTGATTGTATATATATTTAATAAAGTTGGTGACAAAAAAATTAATAAAATTTAAATTCGTTAAAAATAAAAATATATGTTATGAGATATTTAGGCAATTATATATATATATATATATATATATATTTATTTATTTATTTATTTTTTTGTTAAGATATTTTAGGGTTAAACAATTAAAATATATCATTGATAATTATCTGAAATGTAAATATCTATTAATCGAATATTTAGAAAATAATTTAATCTATGGTGAATTTGAGGGATATACATATGATTAGCTAAATTAAGTAGATTTACATAATAGTATATTATTAGTTTTTTGGTTATATTATACAACCCTTATCTCTTTTTAACCACTCTCTTCTTCTTTCTCTTTCTCTTTCTCTCGCATACGAAATGATATTTCTTTTATTTTCACAATAATAATTTTCACCCCTTATCTTATTATTACCAAATAATACATTAATATTTAAATATATATATAAAAAATGTTATATAAAGAATACATATTTTTTTCTAAATCTAACATGATTAAAATTATTTAAATTGGATATATATTTAATTCAAAAGTGAATAGTGACCATAAACCCAAAATACTCTAAACCCCAAATATATATCCTAAACCCAAAATATATATCCTAAACCCAAAATATATACCCTAACCCCCAAATATATACCCTAAACCCCAAATATATACCCTAACCCCCAAATATGTACCATAAACCCCAAATATGTACCATAAACCCCAAAAATAAATTGAGTAGTCCGTATATCTG
>OVBE01001245.1:0-38457 GCA_900406425.1 Iberis pinnata | reverse complement strand
TATATATATATATATATATAAAGTATTAATTTATGCTCGGTTACATGATATCTAATCGATAATGATATCCAAAACAAAATAAAATTAAATCATCAAAATATAGTTATTTTTGGATAATTAAATATACTTTTGCAGGTTATTATTGTAGAATATTAATCATTAAATATACTTTTGCAAAATAAAATAAAAGTAAATCAATGCTACAGTTAATTACATTGGACTATTTTTAGTACTGTTCGCGAGTTATGTATGAAAGTGCACATTGTGTATTGTTGGGGTATGAATTGACACTTTTATAATCATTTTCATTATATGTTAAACGGTGTTTGTTAAAAGTAATGCGGATTTTAGCACGGTTAATAATGTTTATGATCAAAATAATCTTTAAACAAGAGTTTATGAAGGTTTAGACACTGGCCTAAAGTTTAGGTATGAAAATGCACGATACAAATTGTTCGGGTATGATTTGACGTTTTTACTTAAATTCACTTGGCAATAAATAAATGATTTGACTAATACGCTTATATATTAATCTTTTATCTCTTTATAGTCTTAACATGGGATATTAACCTAGTCTCCTAAGACCACACTGAAACTTGTTGATATCTTAAAAGGTATCCTGAATACAAACCATCGACCATAAACTAACATAAACAACTAAGCAGCTATTTAACGGTGGATTGCAGAAACAAGTACATCCATTTTGAAAAGCTTGTCAAAACAGATCATTATGGAAGGTACACTTCACCAATCTGATATTTTTGATGGTTAGTTAGAGGAAGCGTTTTACCTTTTATGATAAGCCCCCTATGATTTCATCGTTAAAAGTGTATGGTTTTCTCATACCAAACTTTATCAAAGCAGTTTTGAGTTTCAGCAGATTTATACAAAATAAAAAGGAAGCTACTTTCTTCATATATCATCCAATTCCCTGGAAATCTTTATAACTATCATATTCGTCGTAGCGAAGCCAATCTCTTCTCAAGCTCATCCACTTCACTTGATTCCGAGCTGCAAGTTCAATTTTACATAAGATTTTTCTTCACTGCAAGTTTCAATAACAATACATGAGTTCAGACATTGACATCACCTGTTGTTGTTAGTAGTTGCAGTGGAAGCAGGAGTTGCAGTTTTTGTAGCAATACGGCCTTTTGGAGCTGAAGATAACTGTTTGAAACAAGTGACAAGAGAGACAGAATTTAGTTTTACAATAACCAGAGAAGATGAAAAGAAGAAAAGAAAAGCTGACCTGAGATGCAACACCAACACCAATCTCATCAAGAACTTGGTTAGTGAGGTCTTCTGTTTCTTCTTCAGCCTCATCTTTGTCAAGTGTCTCATCTATTGCGTCTGACATCATCTCTATAGTCATGTCTAGCTGTGCCGACTGTTTCTGGAAATCCTGGATCACTTTGGCTTGTTTCGTGGGTGCCATTTGCTGTAAAATATAAAGTAATGAGTTATGTAAACTATGATGTATCTTGTTATGAAACTATTGTGGTTTCTAACATTAAATGAGATAAAGTAACATTACCTTGTTCATTGCAACCATAGCCTTAGTTGCACCTTTCATGCCAGATGAAATCGAGGTGCTTGCATACAAAGCCTACCCAAATACCAATGAAGTATTCACTTATTTAGTATTAACACTTAACTAAGTCAACTTAGTTGATGTTGAATCAGAGAAAAAGTAAACCTGTGTATGAGTTGTCACGCCCCTGATTTGAGCACGGCTTCCCTGTAAGTTTGTAATTTGTTGCCTTAATCGAACAAGTTGACGAGCTAAGATCTTCGTGGCCGCCTATCAAAATAATTAAGAAGATACCAGTATAAGTAATATCCATCAGTGGATCAATAAGCCTGTAAAGGGCCATTTACTAGCTACACATTAGCTGGAAATGAGATATCTGAAGTTTTTAGATGAAATTGAATGATATGGAAACTTGCCTCGTTTCCAGTTTTAGCTGTTTTCTTGATTTCTGCAACTAGTCTCTTCTCCTGATTTTGAGTTTAATGTCCGTATAAATAACTGTAAGAAACTTTATATGAACAATACAAAGAGTAGTTGTTAATGTACCTCTAGTTGAAGAGATGAAATCTCACGTTCAATACCTGCAATACCATAAGAAGATAACACAAGTGACAGTAACAAAGATAACCAACAAGTTCGTATTATTAGCAACATAGTCTAAGAGCAGCTACTAATCAGATCTTATTCTCTACTTCAACCAGAACAAAAATAGAAACGCAAATCAACTTGAAAAACACAAAGAGATTGGAGTCTATAAATACCTCGTGTAGCCACAGCCATTTCTCTCTTACTTGTGCGAAGAGCATCTGTGCAATTACAAGATCTCACAACTTTACAATAGAATCCAAAATCAGGAAATTGCAAAACTTAACAGTTTCACATATCCTATCAATTGAACATACAATAATCAAGCACTGAAAACTAACTAAACTGGGTAGTTTAGAATTCCCCATTGCTCGAGCATTCTCAAAATTACACATCAAACTGGAGAATTATATAAACCCTTTTACGGAAAATAAGCACCCAGACAAATCCAGACCTACCCACACTGTAAGATCCAATTTTACACACATAGAACAGATAAATGTGCCAAATTTGTTTCAGATTAAGTTTGAACTCCAATAGATAACTAATACCACGAATGTAGATGCAGAATAAAAACCCCAGAAAGCAAAATCTGAGAGCGAAAATGATATTACCTTTGGGAGTGGTCTTCTTCTTGAAAATGTTCATGGCGATGATCTTTTCTCGTTCTCAGATCGAGTTTGGGCTGAAAAAAGAAACCCTTCTCCTCTTTTTTTTATTTCTTCTCTTCCTGAGTGTACTACTAGTAATGTATAAAAGTGTGTGTGAAAGAGAGAGAGAGCGTGCTTAATACAATAATCATATGTGGTGCTTTGGGAACTAGCCGTTACAGAGTCCAGATCTTCCTATTATTCCTTCTTTATCCACCGTTTTACTATTACAGTATAGTAATAATTGTTTTCTGAAATTTTTGTGTATATTAAGAGAACCGACTAAAACTTTGACTAGTATGATAATGTTTATGATAATGCTCAAAACAAATGAATATAGATCAATTGTTATATGGTTATTTTGGAGATTGATTACTTGATAAACGTAACAAACGGAGTTTTAACACTTTTTTGCTAAAAGGATTTTTAATTATAGAAAGCTTATACATATTTCTTAATTTAGGTTCATTATAACTTTTATATGTAACCCGATTTAGTTTAAATTAAACCAAAAACCTTAATCTAAATCAAATCAAAGTTAACCAAATTTTAGAATAAATCAAGTTATGAAAAATCATAAAAATTTGAAGAGAATCCTCACGTCTCCGTCGCCAAACAACCATAATTTATAATTTACAGATCTGGTGATTGGTTTTGGCCAATCTGAGTGGTTTAACACTCAATAATTGATGTGATCATATGTGTGAGGATCAAATCTCTAAATGCTTCTCTAAATAGTTGTGATGTTAATGAAACAAAAATGGGGTGAATGATACTTCTGAGAGCTGTGGAATGACTCTTAGACTATCTGGATTTGAACATAAACAAGAACAAAAATGATCAAACAAGATTCAAGAGAATTCTTTAGGATTTTTAGAAAGGAATTTGATGATTTTATTCATGATTTTCGTCCAAATATAAAGAGAAGAAGGTTGTACATGCACAACTTCTTGGAAATACACAAAACATTTAAAACAAAAGGCTCCCATGCAAGTTTAAATTGTGTCTTAACTTTAAAAACGAAAATAAGGTAGAAATGAGTATAAATGAGCTTAAGTATCATCAAGAAGCTCTTGTATAAGTGTTGTGAACAAGCCTCATTAAAAACCTTGTTTGGAAAACCCAATGGGACAAAACCAAACCAAGGAAAAGAGTGCAAGTCATAACACATCTCTTGATGAATATCTAGGCAGCTTGTATCACAACCAATGTGATTGGATTAGCATACACTAGATTGCCCGAGATAGTATAGAGAAGTTGTTGAAGTGTAGCTTCAAGTCCAAGATTTTTATTTTCTTCTTCTTTCCTCTTGATACTTGTCCTATTGCTCCAACAAGTTGTTTAGCCTTTGATCTTGTTATTATTCCAGCTTGAATCTCCAAAGTATCCTTATCTACAAGCTTATCCTTATCTTCAAGCTCATAAACTCCTTGATTCTAAGCTGCTTTCTCAAGTTCTATTTTAGTGCTGGTCAGGATCATATCATCCTCTCCCACTTCAAAAATATTTGTCCTCAAATTTGATTTACCTGCAAAACAAAGGACATAATAAGTAATATGTTGGGGAGATATGATCACACTTACATGTGAGTTCATAATAATTGGCAAAGTCTTAGATTTTCTAGATTGGTTTGATTGTTCCTTTGAGCTCATCTGGTTTGTTGCGTAGTTCAATGCCTCTTTGAACCCCCTTCTCTTGTAAGTTGTTTTTGACAAGTCTCCTGGTTTCCAAATAAAGTTCTGAAGTAAGTCAAGCTCCTGGTTTTGATGTTCTTTTGCTTTCAAACTGCTCCTCAATGCTTCTCCTTGTGTCCATATAAATCCCTGTAACAAAGAACAAACAACCCAAAAATCAGTGACGTAAAAATCCTTTAATAAGCTTACAAAGATTATGATCAAGCAAAGGAATGGTTCAGCTTGTTGGGTGATCTGGATTGATCTTTTGGCAATGGAAAACCATGGGAAAGTGATCTTGATGATCTATGGAGGTGCTTGTTCTGGTCTAGCCAAACTGGACTGATTTTGAGTTAGCCAAGCTGCTGGTTTTGTCTTAGCTTGAAGTATAGCCCGTCCGAGACCATCTTTGCTTCTAACACGAGATAAGGAGGATGTGTGTTGAGCAATAGCTCCATGTATATATTTTGATAACTGTAGAAGATCTCCTGGTCGCCAAATAAATGTTTGGAGTTGTCTAAGTATGGAAAAATTCATATAAGACAAGTTATTGCGCCTTGAGTTCGAGTTGTTGTTCCGGTTAGCTCCAAACCGATCTTATGTTGCACTGAGGTTTCAAAAACTCTTTGTTGTAGTTGTGTCTTCAAAACTGTAAAATCTACACCAAAACACAGCACGTTAGTATTCGTTCGCTTTTGGGAGTTTAAGTGCTTATCTCGATGGGGTAGAGGTTTGATAAGGCATGATGCATTAGGTGGGTATTCTTTTATCAACATAGATGCAATCACTCCTTTCCATGGCTGCTGATTCATAACTCCCATCCATGGCTGCAACATATAGTTTCTGGAAAGCAGAAAACAATCAAGGTAAATTGTTTCTTTTTTGCTCAAAAACATAGTGGAATTATTGTGGCCTTGTCCACCAAAGTCTTGATGTTGGTTCTCCTTGAATGACTTGAACATTTGATCTTCTTTTGTTGTACTTGATTTCAGAACCTCCATTAGTATTGTCTTATCCAAATTCTTGGATTTCCAAGATGAATCTCCAAAGACAAAGACAATATACTCTGGTTCATGATTCATATTTTGTTCAAGAAAATTCATTGTCTTTATAGATGATGCTTCTTGATCCAAAGTAATCTCATATGGGCTTGAAACATATTCAATCTCTGATTTTTCAGTTTTGCTTTGTGTTGGCTCTTCTTGATGATTATTTGGATTGCACTTGTTGTTGTTGTGCTCTTTATTTTCCCCTGTACCTATTTCCACTTCTTTTGACACACACATTTGTTTAATACCATAATTGAAGTTTTGCAAGATATCTAATATGTATTTTTCAAAGTTTTCATCACATGTAATCTTGGAGGTTAGGGATTTCTCTGCTGGTTTTGTTGCATTTCTAGAACAAGTTTCCTTTGATCTTGAAAAGCTAGAAAACTTACCTTGGCTACACTTACCTTGTGGTTCCGAGAAACACTCTTGGTACTTTCTTGTCTTTTCTTTCTGAGTTTTTTCATCAGCCCAAGTGTTTTGAGAGTTTAACCATTGAAAATCAATGGAAATTGATCTTTGTTGTTTCTCAAACCGTTTACTTTTGCTCCTTGAGGAATAAAATGTTTCTTGCCTAAGTGCATCTAGTTTTATATCAAACTTTTGCTACATTCTTGATGTGAAGTCTTCTACAAATGTATGCTCCATAGTACTAAGCCTGCTCATTATGTCTTAAATGGTTTCCATTGTACCTTGCACAAGAAATAAACAAACAAATCGCTAACACTGGACTCTAAAAATGGATTCAAAAATCAGAATGAGATAAATTACTAATGATCAAATACATAACCAAATATGGAGCATACATTTTTCAGCAATCAAATCTTTTTCTAACTCAACTAGAACTAATTCTAGGATGATGCTTAACACAAAGAGATCATAAAAAATTCGTACAAAAACTGATTTGAATTAACAAATTATCAAAAATCAGAACAGTTTTCAAAATAGATTCATGCACAGGTTCAGATTGTGTTCTTAATCAACATTAGGACGTTTTTGCTTTTAATTCTCTTAACATGTATTGTTAAAACTCCTAAACATGCTTCTAATCATTGAATAAATCAATACAACAATGATCTAAACACAAACAGATTCAATAGAAGATGAACAGTTAAAACAGAGTGCTAATGAACAGATTCGTTTTGTTTTAACAACAGATCAAAACCTAGTAAATAATGGCACGAAATCTACTTTTATTTCTCTTAATCAAAGCCTTAAGCATCATATAATTCAGATTCGTGATGATCTATGCAAGTAGAATTTCAAAAGACAAATCATAATATGATTAGTCAAAAGCTGCAGACACAGAAAAATACAACCTTTTGATGGAGATTAGTTATGATATCACTTGATATGATCGTAGGTGTGAGGATCAAGTCCCTGAATGCTTCTCCAATGGTTGCGATGTTAATCAAACGAAAATGGGGTGAATGATACTTCTTAAAGCTGCGGAATGACTCTTAGACTATCTGGATTTGTCTTGTTATGTAGAAACATATTTTGAACATAAACAAGACCAAAATGATCAAACAAGATTCAAGAGAATTCTTTAGGGTTTTTAGAAAGGTGTTTGATGATTTTATTCATGATTTTCGTCCAAATATAAAGAGAAGAAGGCTGTACATGCACAACTTCTTGGAAACACACAAAACATTTAAAACAAAAGGCTCCCATGCAAGTTTAAATTGTGTCTTAACTTAAAAAACAAAAATAAGGTAGAAATGGGTAGAAATGGGCTTAAGTATCATCAAGAGGCTCTTGTATAAGTGTTGAGAACAAGCCTCATTAAAAACTTTGGTTGGAAAACCCAATGGGACAAAACCAAACCAAGGAAAAGAGTGCAAGCCACAACACCTCTCTTGATGAATATCTAGGCAGCTTGTATCACAACCAATGTGATTGGATTAGCATACACTAGATTGCCCGAGATAGTGTAGAGAATTTTATGAAGTGTAGCTTCAAGTCCAAGACTTTTATTCTCTTCTTCTTTCCTCTTGATACTTGTCATATTGCTCCAGCAAGTTGTTTAGCCTTTGATCTTGTTATTATTCCAGCTTGAATCTCCAAAGTCTCCTTATCTACAAGCTTATCCTTATCTTCAAGCTCATAAACTCCTTGATTCAAAGCTGCTTTCTCAAGTTCTATTTTAGTGCTGGTTAGGATCATATCAATAATGACCAAGATTACAAGCGTGACCATCGAAAATAAAGAGAAACTAGTTTCATAATCACTTAAGAAGACCACTTCACATATAAAAAAGCGTCGCCGACTCAGCAACCAACCAAGTTGGTATGGCTCCACCCCGCTTGAACCGATATTTCCTAACGAGCTCCAGAGAGGCCATACCCCCTGCTTGGTAAGTGGAGGAAAACATCTAGATGGGCCTCCACTCTTCTGCATACGACGGAGCCTAACTTCTTCTTAATTACTCCGGACAAGTTGAAATTTTAATCTAGAGTTTTTGGAGGCTATTATACTGATTTGCAGAGTAGAACATTTAAGCCAACAGACCCTTGTGAGCGTTGGAATCTTCTTTTGCATATTTTCTTTGTAATTTTTACCGATTCTTGCAATCGACGAACGGGACGCTCAATTTGTAATATAGTTGCACTAGTCTATACTTTAGACGTATCTATGTTTGAAAGAGTTAACTCGGTCCCAATTTTGGTTATCGATTGAACCTGTAATACTCTGGTTTATAGAGGAATGTTGGTGTCTGACAAGAGCTTTAAAAAATTGATTTGTCTACCTATATCACCAAAATGTACTTATCTTTTCGGTAACATGTCCATAGAGAACTCTACAGTTAAACATGTTTATGCTAGAGCAATCTAAAGATGGGTAATCTTCCAGGAAGTCATTTTCATAATCGTATGAGTGAGCAAAAAGCATGGAAAAAAATCATGTGGTGATTTGCAGAGTTACCAAACACGTTTTTAAAACCTTCCGGAGTAACACACCCGACCATCAGATAGTAATGTGGACCACGAGCCGAGAAAACCGGAGACCACAGATTGAAGCAGTCATGTTACAGAACCAATCTCTTATAAAAAAAGAGGGGTTTCATTATAAGCTATAAATCACAAATTAGCACAACGCTTAAACTTTTCTACTCTTTGGATCTTGATTATTTCAAATGCAATTTCTACCATCGTGCTTTTGTTTGTAATTGCATTGTATTTGCATTTTACATGAGCTAATAAAATCACGAAACATCACATTTTCTAAATTTGAAACATTTGTAGCTTGTGAAGATAATAATTGTATTGTATAAGTGGTTTTGATTAAATGGTTAAAAATTTACTTGAGTTCCATTCTATGTAAATAAGGTTGTAATATTGTTGACTAAAAAATAACTTTTTTCATTCTTGAAATCATGTATTGTATCCTACCAAAAAAAAAAAAATCATTTATTGTAAAGCTTGGTTATAAATCGGGTTTTGATATGATTGACTAAGAGTATCTCCAAAGGCAATACTTCATATTTGTGATATCACCTCCCTCAAATTTGAGGTATCATGTGTTTTGCTCCAGCGACAATACCTCAAATTTTGAGGTATCAAAAATATGTATATTGCAATATTACACAAATATTTCTTCACAATTACATAACATCCTATAACTTGTAAATAAATATAAATCATTCATCATTCAATTATTAATTATAATATTTATTAATAAAACGTTACATAATTTTTATAAAACATTGAAATAACATCTTAAATAAAATTAGTGACAAAAAAACATCTTAAATAAAATTCAAATATCATACTATTAATTAAAATTCAAACATCTTAATTAAAATTTAAACATCATAGTGCTTCCATATATGTTTGACCAATGCATTTCGAAGTGATCCATGATGGTGGATCAAATTCATCACAACGTCCGATTGGAACGAAGAAAGCAAAAATCAAAAGAAAGATCTTCGAAGGTAATAACTTAATTGTTGAATCATTGGTTTCATCAAATGAAAAAATTCTTGAAATTTTAAAAGAAAGTGCGACAACTAGGAAGAAGAATTATGAGATAACTCAATTATGTTTGCAAAATCAAGCAAAAAAATAGCGCTAAAAGAAAAAACGAGCAACCGTAATTTTTGCCTTCACTCACACTAAACCCTTTCTAACAATATTATGATTATCTTGGTGGTGGTGGATCAAATTTACATGACCCTATGTAGTTTTATTTTGTTGTTATAATAATTGTATGTTATGTAATCTAATTTTGTTGCAATGTTATCTTTTGTATTAAATTTGCCTTACGTTTTTTATTTTGTTGTATTGTCCTATTTATTTTTGTTGTATTGTTCTATTTTAATATTATAATTTTATTTTAGGAGCATTCTCAAAAATACCATCAAAAATTATGTTTATTCCAAAAATACCACCCACTCCCAAAAGTTCCAAAAATACCACAAAAAAGGTATTTTTGTTCCAAAAATACCAAAAAATTTGAAATAACTTTAACACTTCAAATTTAAACTCTAAAACCCCAAAACCGAACCCTACCCCTTTAAAACTAAACCCTAAACTCTATTTAGTGAACCCAAACCCATAATTTTAAATTCTAAACCCCTAAAATTCACTTTTTATGTTTGTGATATTTTTGGAACATTTGAGAGTGTGTGGTATTTTTGGAACTTTTGGGAGTGTATGGTAGTTTTTGGAATTTGAACTTCTTTTGGTGCTGTTTCAAGGAATTCCTCTTTCTTTTATATGTTTATAAACATAATATATAAAAACTAATATACATTTAAAGTAAAACATAAAAAAATTAGCACTACAATAATTAAAATAAAAATTGAAATTATTATTTAAAAGCATAAATAAATATATGGACTAAAATGCAAAGAAAAGTTGATACCTCAAAATTTGAGGTATTGGACTAGCTAGTGATACCTCAATTTTGAGGTATAACTAATCCAATACCTTAAATTTTGAGGATTTGAAATATCGTTTGGAATAGATGATATCTCAAATTTGAAGATCTGAGGTATCGTTTGGTGACACTCTAAAAGAAATTGTGCACTTTTTTCCTTTTGTGGCGTTTACGATTATAATTTACACACACACAAAAAATGATTGCTTAAAATGTTCAAAGCTATTGGTTCATTTGAAAAGGATGCACATTAAATATAAATGCAAAAGCAATCATACAATGACGTTTTCATTTTAATATCATACAAAGAAAATGAAAAGTCAAGAAGTTGTTTAAGTTTTGGGTAGATGGGGATTGTCTCAGGAGTAAGTTAACTTGCCATAGAACGACAAAACAATTATAATCAAATATAATGTTCACAACCACTAAAACCTAAAAATTAGCCTTCCAAAGTTAGATGGTCAGAAAAAAGACCAAACACAAACACTCAAACTCAAATATATATACAGACGCAAAGACACAACACTCTTTCAAAAGCATTACAACACAAACCACCTTTAATCTTTGTAGAAAATGGCGGTCTCAAAGTTCGTATTAGCTGCTTCGAGCGGTAAGAGCTGCAAAATACTCTTAGGGCTAAGAGTACTTGCCTTCTTGGCTACGTTATCTGCAGCCATTGTAATGGGACTGAACAAAGAAACGAAAACATTCGTTGTGGGCAACGTTGGAAATACTCCAATTAAAGCTACTTTTACTGCTAAGTTCCAACACACACCAGCTTTTGTGTAAGCCTTTAATTACTTTAGAATGGAATCTTGAGGTATAAATTTTGATTATTAGACTAATAATTAATCTTCTTGGTGTGGGGGGAAAAAAGGTTCTTTGTAATAGCTAATGTAATGGTGAGCTTCCACAACATGTTGATGATTGCTCTTCAGATATTTGGAGGGAAAATAGAGTTCACTGGGTTTCATCTTCTCTCTGTTGCCATTCTCGATATGGTAAATAAATAAACTATATATATATATATATATAGATATATATTATATACTCCAAAAAACGTTGTTTCAGCCATCATTTTTAATATATAAAATATATATATATTATATACTCCAAAAACGTTCATCATTTTTTGTTTTAGAAAGAATATCGTTTTAGGCTTTTAATGCAAAAATTAAATGAGTTTGACTTTTCTGACCAATAGAATAATTGCAGTACTTTTTTATTGGTTGATTTATAATAATTAATGTTATTTTTATGAAAATCATAAATTTATTAATCTGTGTGAAAAATCTAAAATGACAATCTTTAAAAAAAAAACGAAGGAAGTATATATATTTTATGAGGAATTCCTTCAAATACAACCCAAAGAATTTTAAATTTCAAAAATACCACACACTCCCAAAAGTTACAAAAATACCAAAGAGTCATAAATGTTGGAAAAATACCACAAAAATAAAATGTGAATTTTAAGGGTCTAGAATTTAAATTTTTGGGTTTGGGTTCACTAATTAGAGTTTAGGGTTTAGTTTTGAAGGGGGTGGGGTTTGACTTTGGAGGTTTTGGATTTAAATTTGAAATTTAAAGCTATTTTAAATTTGTGGTAGTTTTGGAACAAAAACATTTTGGTGGTATTTTTGGAAAAAATTATGGTATTTTTGGAACTTTTGGGATTGTATTTTAATTTTGGAAAATACCTAAATTTTTGTAGTATTTTTGAGAATACCCCTATATTTATTAGTGAATTTCATTTTTGCAAAGATATTTTATAACATATCTACAAATTAATTAATACTTGATTACAATAATTGTTTTACTAATTAAAGTTAGATTACAATTTTGTATGGTTAGATTCTGTTAATGTATTTTTCTAGCATATGCGGTAGACACTTGCTGATTAGCTAGTAAGAGAGTATATGCATAGATACACATAGCATGCTTGTGCTGACTTGACTTCTTCTTGATTATCCACAAACGAAGCTGAATGTGACTCTGATTTCGGCGGCGGCAAACGCGGCGGCGTTTATGTCGGAAGTGGGGAAGAATGGGAACAAGCACGCAAGATGGGACAAGATCTGTGACAGATTCGTCACTTACTGCGATCATGGAGCCGGAGCACTAATTGCTGCTTTCGCCGGCGTAATCCTTATGCTGATAATCTCCGCAGTTTCAATCTCTCGTCTCCTCCAGACTAATAAATGCTCCTCCTCCACCGCCACATCGTCCTCCGTCGTCCCCTGAAAACATACACTTGTGTGTATGTTTGTGTGTATATATCCACTTGTGTCTAGTATCTCTTGTGTTTTTCTTTAAGTGTGCATCTCGAGTGATTATCAAGTTGTGTTAGCCCATAAGTATTTGCCTTGTCTCTTCTTTTGTGTAACTATATTCAAAAGCCAAAATATTAAACCGAAGTTGTTAAAGAAAAACAAAACAGAACTTGTCTAGGCAGAACAGGGTCTATACNACTAAAAAAAAAAAATTTTTAGTTTTTTTTTTTTTTTTTTTTCCATCACCAAATACAGTTTTTTAGCTTAAGCATTATAAAAAAAAATCTCTTACAATGAGAAGTGGAGAAGTCTTATAAAAATTGTAATTCTTCTTTATTTAATTTTAGTTAATTTGATTATCGTAACAATTTAAAACCCACAAAATATTTAACAAAACCAATCTTTACATTTATATACAAAAAAAAAAAAATTACATAACTTTTTTTAAAAAAGTTCCTCAAAAGTAGGAATCCCATAAAAACATTTCAAAGAACTCTCCTCATATCCGACTCTAGATCTAGGTTTAGTTCTTGTTTTGTTTACATGGTTTGTCATGCTAAAACCATGAAGCTTTAATTCGAAAACTGATTTAGGTTAGAAGTAGAAGCCCAACGTTAAAAACACCCAACACAACTCTCAAACTCAAAATCACCACTTATAAAAGAAAACCCCCAATCACAACCAATATCTCAAGAAACAACAAGCAACAATGTCTAAACTCTCAAACACTTCTTCTCTCTGTTTACTTCTTCTCGCCGTCTTCTTCTTTAGTTCTCAAACCGTACTCTCACTCCGTGGCCCAAAATTACAATCAGAACCAGAATCAGCTCAAACCACAATTGATGATTCTTCTTCAATGAGCAAGATTGAGCCGAAGAAATCAATGATCGGTGGATTTTTCAGCCACATGTTTCCATTAAAGGGATGGCCTTTCCCAAAGTACCCACCTTTCACAATGGTTAACCCTAACATTCCAACAATCCCATCTGGAGCTGAACAAGAATCCTCAAAGTTACCTTCTACCCCAAGCGAAGGTAGCAAAGATGGAGGAGGAAACGCCTGAAGATTGAAATTTACTTGTGTTTCACTACATTTATATGGTTTTATCATTGCGTCAAAAATAAAAATAAAAATGTATCATTAACAATCGGATGTAAAAGAAAGAAAAGAAAATGGTAACTAAATGTGTTTGGACGTTTGTTTTAATCCAACCTCGGTAGAAGCATTCGTCATTCAAAACCTATAATCCAAACTTCCACCAATAAGTACATAACCCACCCACATTATACCCATACCTCTATATATAAGCAATAAACCCTCAAAACATTTATGCAAATTCATAAAATGAATTTTTTTTTTAGAAAACAAGAAAACTTTAAAGAGGTGTTGACTTGTTGTGTTCCTCTGCTTTTAATAAGAAGCATATCCTTGAGGATGAATCTTTTGCCACCTCCAAGCAACTTGAAGACTGTCCTGAAGATTAGTGAATCTAGCTGTCCAATTCAACTCTCTTAGAATCTTGGTTGGATCACTATAAACTTCTGCGTAATCTCCTGGTCGTCTAGGTAAGAAACTAACTTTGATCTTAACTCCTGTCGCCTTCTTACATGCCTCTACAAACTCCTTCACGGATCTTCCTGCTCAACCAGACCACATAGAGATTTAGTTTGAGTTTAGGAATTTTGGTTATATGAAAAGGAGAAACAGAGTTGTTGGGTAATGAAAATGTTGAAAGTTAAGACCTTTTCCAGTTCCAACATTGTAGATACCGACTTTTCGAGGTTGAGCTTTCTCAAGAGCCTTAACGTGAGCATCAACAAGGTCAGTAACATCTATATAGTCTCTAATACAGGTCCCATCCGATGTTTTGTAATCGGTTCCTTTCACCTATTACATATACCAATTCATATAGTTAAGGAGAAGCAACTATAAAAACAACATAATAATGTATTAATGATTTTCACAAACAGAAATTGTAAGTTACTTGGAGTCCAGGAATGAAACCACGAGCTGCATCAAAACAAGCACCAGATATCCGTCCTTGGTCACGGAGCTCCGGTCTTGGAGCTTCTCCTAATCTACCTCCTCTATCCGAACCAATAACATTGAAGTATCTGCAATTTCATAATATCCATCAACAGTTATATAATTGTTCACTGATCAATCATAGAGTTAAAAAAAGGCTCAATAAAAATTACCTCAAGATCATAACGGCCATGTCAGAGTTCTTGGAAAAATCCAAGATCATATCCTCTGCCATTTTCTTAGCTTTTCCATAAGGATTAATCGGGACCTATATATAATATTTTTTATTATCGATTGATCTCATGGGGCATTAATCTTCTTTCATTTTTTTTTAATTTTTTTATGTAACTTCAAGGCTTTGTCATAAAGTTACTTACTTGTGGAGTAACTTCAGTGATGGGCATTTTATCAGGCTCTCCATAAGTAGCACAAGTGCTAGAATATATCAATTTATTCACTTTATGTCTAGCCATAGCTTCAAGAACTCCCAATGTGTTTGATGTGATGTTATGGTAATATCTATAACAAACAAACATTAATCAATGAGACCAAAAAACAAAATCTTTTTGCAGGTATGTTTAGAACTAATGATGATAAAGACTGTACTTTAGAGGATAAAGAGTGCTTTCTCCAACATATGCTACTGCAGCAAAATGCATCACAGCATCAAAGGCGTTTTCTGAGAAGATTTTCTCCACCTGTAAATTGTATAAATTAAGACAAAAAACCACAAAAGTTTTATGCTTGAAAGGTTATAAGAGCATACAGCTACAGGATCTCCTAAGTCAGCATAAATGAATTGAAGTCTTCCTGTTTGTGGGAATAATCTTTGTAAAGTCTTAACCGCGCCAAGATTTCCCCGCGAAAGATTGTCCTATTGAGAGATCAGAAAGATGATTAGTGTTTTAAAACTGCATAAAATAGATATTAGTTAAGATAATGTGAACTTTGATTACCACAATGGTTACACGATATGAATCTGTAAGCAGCCTTAAAGCAGCATGTGAACCAATATATCCAGCTCCACCAGTGACTAACACATGAGTCACACCTTTCTCTCTTTGAGAAAACTGTAAGAAAACTCCACAACATCAAGTAGAGTTTAAAAAGCAAGTTTATAAGTAAGTAAGAGATGATGGAGATACCACGCTTGGGGATGTGAAATATGAAGCTTGGTTGATCACAATAATGGCTAAGATTACAAGGGAAACTAGTAATAGAAGTTTTCCCATGAGATTGCTCTTTGTTTTAGGTTCTAAGTAATCCATATCTGCATTGTTTTTCTTTTTAAAATCAGAATCCAAATATTATGTGTAATTTGTTGAAGTAATAGTTTCTTACCTCCTATGACACTAGGTCTAGAGTTTCTTCGTTGACTTCTGATTCCAGACAAATTGAGCATCGAAATACTTCAAATTGTTCTGTTTCTAAAACAGAGACTTATGACCCTACAAAAATCCCCCCCAAAAAATCAGTAGCTAAGAAAAAATGAAGTTTATGTTGCTGCAGATTTCTGAAAAACAACATAGAGTAAAAGTATATTATAAAAACCGATAACTGAATACATGTAAAGGTACAAAATATATAGAAAGGAGCCATAATAATATATATATGTTGCAAGTGGGACCAAAATCATAAAATTTAAACTAATGAGAGTTTCAGCTATACTAAAACTAATAAGAATATTTGTTATTCAGATTATGTTATGTTTTCGTACATTGTTCTTCTTTTTTTAACCATGTGTCTTACTTTCATTCATCAAAAAAAAAATAAAAAATTCCAGCAGAGAGAGAACAGAACAGAGTAAAACAAAAAGAGGTAGAAATAGTCCAAAACTGTAAGAATAGTCATCGGAGTTGACTAATATTCCGATCAATTTAAAGAGAGCATTTTGATCCGATTTCAAATCCGAATCGGAAAAACTATCAGAATTGGTAAAAGAGAGTGAATAATAAATAACCTATCGAGAAGATTATTGAGGATGATCTAAATCAAACAGATAATTCTCTAGAGACAAACAGATTAAAAAAACAGAGATAGATTTGAGCACCTGAAAATTGAGAGAAGGAGAAAAACAGAGGAAGGCGTTAAAAGATAGTTGTAATGCGAAACGCGCAATGTTCATTAAACAAATTGTGAGAGAAACTCGTGAGGAGGAAAAACATAAGAGAGAGAGAGAGATAAAGAGAGAGTGTGTATAGGGTTGAGGAAGAAGACGAAGAAATTGAGAGAGGAAACGTGAATTGCAAAAGGAGAGCACGACTACGACCTGGTCGCTACTTTCTCTCCCTTTCTTCTCGGTTAAAAAAAATCTTATTAGTATTTATCTCCTTTTTTTATAAATGAAAAAATTAATATATTATTTTTTTACAGATAAAATCTTTCTAAAATCTTTACAATATTATCTCCCTTTTTTAAAGGACTTCAATATTTACCTCCTTATATTTGCATTTTAAAAATCAGATCCATAACTATTTTTTTTTTCCTTACCGCTCCATAACTACTATTATTAAAAAGTTGTTGTTCAATATGTAAAAACTGAGGCTATTGGGAAGATTTTTTTGAATATTAAACGCACACTATTATAATTTAATTTATAATATAAAAACAACGGATTTTTGCTCATTTATATTTTGAACTTTTAATTTATGTATGAGACTTCTAAGTTCTAACCATCAAATAAAATGTGAAAAATCCGGGACATTTATAGTTTTATTGGCATTAGAAATTGTTTTATCTTCTCCTTAGGTTTTTAGATTTAAAATATATTATGTGTAAATAATTATTTTTTTATGTCAAAATATGACATAAAATAGTATTAATGGGTCCAATAGAATTTGCTTCGGTCTGCCGTGCTCTCATAATAAATTAGTTGCGATAGGATTAGTTTTCAAGGGTTTAGGGACCGAGGGTCTCCGAGGTACGATACGGTTTATTTAAGAAAAATAAATTTATTCTATGTGTTTTTAATGATATAAGATTTCAAGACTTATAAAAAATATTTAATTTATTGTAAAATTTAACAATTTGATAAATAAAAAAAAATTTAGAGTGCAAAGTATTTGCCTCAATTGTTTATCTCTCTTTCTTTATCAATATTCTATATCGCGTTTTTCACCACTTAATCTCCTGAAAATTTAAAGTTTCAGTTGCTGTTATTGATAGCTCACATTTGTTAATCCTTATAATTGAAATTTTGAGTGAATCTAATTAAATAATAGTGTACCAAATGACAAGTTGAAACATCTATCATCTTAATAAAGCATATGTTGATGTTAAAAAAAATCTTAAATAAATATTATTGTTATATATTTTATTGGGTATATATATATCATTTATTCAGATTTTATTTACCTTTATAATTTCCTAATTTAGTTGTAACATGTTTGTTTAACTTAATAATATTTTAGATGACAAAAAATTAGGTAATAACTAATAAGTACAAAATAAGAAAAAGACATATTACCTTACCAAAAAAAAAATAATAAAAAATATTTTAGTATAGTTTTAAAATTTGGAAATTAATATTGTATAATTAAATGGTTGTTGGCAACGTGGATAGTAAGGAATTAAAACAAAATTATTTTCTAAAAATATTCTTATGCGAACTTTCTAATAGTTAGATTAGAATTTTCAATGGTATTATTTGTAAATTCCAAAAAATGAAATGTTGTTTAAAAAATCTTCTCTTTAATATACATACTGTAGTAGATATGTACCAACTTTATAATTAAGTTTGTTTGAAATATTGCAATTTCGTACCACCTAACCTAAGTTTTGTAAAGCCGCTTATTTAGAAGTTAGAAGCCAATGTAGATTGACTAACTACCCTTTATTATTTAATCAAAGTCAGACAAGAATTGTGAACCTTTTATTGAAAATCATTTCACTACAAAGTGATTTATTAAATTGTATAATACAAACAAGTGATCTTTTAAATTAGCTGAATAGGTATGGCTGCTTAGTTGTAGCGACTGCCCAACTATTTAACGTGTTTAGCCATCATAGTCAAATCAAATTATTTGATCCTATATTTTGCATTCTTTTTTTTTTTTTGGGTCAACTTCGTTGTGCATTTAGTTCATCAATTTCACATAATTATGCGACTACTAATTTAGAGTTTATTTGAACTGTAAACGTATAATTCTATTTGGTAACCGAGACCAAAAATCGCTCTATTTTAACGGTAGTTCAAAAGGGAAGGGACAATTATGTTACACATCTACTTATCATTTAATTTACCTAACTACCAAAACTCATTAATAGTTTTCCGTTAAAATGTTTTTGTATATTAGATTAGATCAAAAAGATAAATTACAATTTCGATCCGGCCATGTTTTTTTAACGGTCTGGTTTGTTCTTGCTCCTTGTCGCTACATGTTGGATGTGATCAAAGCCTTTTTTCCATGAGACTTCTTCTTGGCGTTTTTCGGTTTTCCCTCATCGAGTTAGACTTCGCCTCTTTTTGGATCTTCATTGTTGTTCTTACAATCGTCTAGGTTCATTTCGTTCAAAATAACAGTCTCCACGCTCTTTATATGAAAGGTAGTCCTATTCACCAAAAGAAAATTCATTTGCTTGCTCGGTTGCCTGGCCTCTATTATGGAGCTTGCATTTTGTTTGAAGTTAGGTTCTTTAGCGGTGGAGTCTGCAATCTCTATTCCATGTTGCTTCTGGGTGTCGTGCGCTTTTCTAGCCTTTATTTTATTACTTATGCTTGTTTTCTAGTTTGTGTTTTGTGTATTTTCTTGACTTCCCACTATGTTGGGTTTTGACTCATGAAATTTCGAACTAAAACAGTCGAAATCTGAGGATTTTGCATTCTTTGGTTATTATCAATATAACAGACATCAAAAAGGATAAAATACAACAAGACTTATTATTAAAATAAAGATACCTTAATTCTTTCTATCTTTTCCTTTTCCATAAAACTAGTCACCTTTAGTTGATAAAGCTTGGACCAACGGTGGCAGCTTTCTTATCTCCAGCCATCTGCCTCTTCTGCTCTATTACTTCTTCTTTTTTGCTAGAGGTGAGATTTATCGGTGTAGCTTGACTGTTCTGGTGGGCGGCGATCTCTGTATTGTTGCACTTCGTTGTCGCAGTTGTGGGCTTTTACGAGCTTTGTGTCAATAGTGCAGTTTTGTTACCGTTGTAAGCTCCTCTGCCATGTGGTGTTAGGTCAAGCAGCGTCCTCCTCGGCTTGCTTTCCTTTGAAACTTGTCCCAACATTCTGCGCGAGTCTACACTCGCTTTCGCTAATATGGTCTCAGGTCCTCTCTAGCTCGTTTTTCTTGGTAGTTGTCGGGATGACCGCCTTGTCTTCCATCTTTGAGGTTTAGTTTTGTGGTGCTTCTGGTCGGGTTAGTCCTGTTAGTCGTGGGTTAGATCTTAACTTGGGTGGTCTTTGTCTCAGTATAGTTATGATTCTTGTTTTCTAATTTTGTATTGAGACAATGGTTTTTAGCTTTTACTGGTGGATCTTTGTTCTTGATTTTTTGTTGTGTTAATGTTGTTCAGTATGACTTCTGTTATGAGGTTTTTAGTTTTCTTTGCCTTGTGTTGTCTGCGTTGGTTTCTCCGGCTTTCACAAACCACTATATTCATCTCTTTGAAGGAATCGTAAAAGCAGTTTTTGTCAATAGTAACATTTTCGGTTTAATGTTAATCTCTATAAAAAAATGAGATGACAAAAAAGAAAGAAAAAAGAAGGAAAAATTACAACATAAACTAAAGGCAACAACTTTGTCTCATTTCCAAATTTAAATCACATAAAAGTGAGTAGAATCATGCTCCAAAGGAAAACTATCTTCACTTAGATTTAGGACACTGTAACGTTCACTTTTAAAAAGAAAATGAGCACTATTAACAATTTCGAAATATCACTTCAAAGTCAACTATTTTTTTGTCAACAAACAAAACAATAAAGTAAAGCGAAAAACTAAAAGATTACAAGAGATTCTTTAACTATCCATAAAGAGAGTGAAGCTCCAACCCATGTGAAGATTCTTTTATGTTCTCTTGCCTGTCGAGCAAGAAAGTTTTTCTGTTGGTTGTTGTTCCGTGAGAAATGAAGAAACTGTACTTCCAGATATCTTTTTTGAAAAGAAACCACGTAATGCAGCTCAGAACAAATAGCTGGCCATTCCTTTGGATGTAAAATCATTGAAACAAGCTCTTTGGAGTCTAGATAGAAGATGTTACAAACCCGTCCTAATCTATATAGGCTTTGAAGAGCCCACACTGGACTTAAAAGCTCTATGTGTAACGGGATGCTCCTCGATATAATCCCTGGCTCCCACGAGATATATTGATCCAAGGCATCATTAAGTATCCATCTTATCCCACAGGTTGAGGCTTCGTGTTTCCATGCACCATCAACAAAGCATGCGCTAATCGGGGGATTCAGCACCGTTGGTCGAGGTATATACTTTCCTTTACCTATTACTAGGCTACTTAATCGTCTACTAGAATTAGCACACAACCACTCAGAGGCTTCCTTAGATGTTGTAGCCAAGACATATGGTGGATCCCATATTATCTCATTAAATATATTATCATTTGGAGCTTTCCAGTTATACCAGAGGATCCACAAATACTCATCACTAGCCACGAGATCTTATGTTGTAGATTTTTCCTGAGAGTAGAGATATTAGACGTTCTCTGAAAGACTAGATGATGGGAAGGCACCCTGATTAGACATAATTGATGAAAGGGCGCATGCTTAAAATGCCCGGGGCAAGTAAACATGGCATGATTACTGTCTCATAATATTCTCCGCAGCGTGCGCATAGGCGATCGACATGCAAATTACTCTTTCCTAGCTGCTCATTACCAACAAGTGCTCCAGAAAGAACCTGCCATAAAAAGTGCTTCAGTTTTGGAGGTGCTCGAAGCTTCCATACAAGATCCTTAAGAGAATTTATCGACCGTAACTAAGGAAAGATATTTCCTCATCAAGGTGAGACGCTAGTCTCTCATACCCCCGTTTTAACTGCGTATCTACCAGTCTTGGTAGGGTTGGGCATTCGGTTAACCATTCAGATTTAGTTCGGTTTTGTTAGGTTCAGTTATCTATTGGTTCAGTTCGGTTAGTAACCAATTAATACCCGAGAATAAAAAAGCGAACAAAAACTGAAAAATAACCGATGAAAAACTGGAAATAACCAATTACTAACCAAAAATAAGTTATTAGAAACCTAATAACCAAGAAGAATAAAAAATCCATAATTTCTAAGTATCAAATATTTAAGTTATAATAGCAAGAACAACTATAAACCAATAATTATATATATTTTTAATAAACATTTTAATAAAATTATATATTTATAATATTAATTTTTTTATATCTTGGTAAAAAAGTTTACTTTTATCTATTTTTTAATGATATATATATATATCGGTTATTTGGTTATCCATTGGTTATCCGTTAGTGTTCGGTTATTAACCGATAACTAGTGGATAATATAATTGAAATCCATTCAGTTATGTTAGAGTACCCAAACCCTAACCAAAACTGAATTTTTGGCGTTATGGTTGGTTATTCAGTTAACGGTTTTTATGCCCAACCCTAAGTCTTGGTAAAATTCCAGCAATGACCGTCCGACTTATGTTGTGAGGGTCTTATAATCAAAATCCTTGGAATGAGTGAAAAGGGAAACAATTGTCAGAGGATCAGTGATCTCCATATCATCACATCCGCTTGTAATAGGCCCACCACCCTCAGCTCCAGGTGCATAATAAAGAGATTAGATAGACATGGGTGTGGATGGTTTCCTGGGATCCAATAATCTTCCCAAACTCTGGTTTGAATGTCTTTACCAACAATACTCTTCCATCCATAAAACGATCGGTTTGGTTTAAGTACTTCAAAGGGTAAATGTTTTGAAAAATATCTCCCTTTGAAAAAAATTTCAAAGAGAGAATTTGGTTTTTAGTATATTCTCCAGAGCTGCTTAGCCAGTCTAGATTGGTTAACGAGATTGAGAGATTTGAAACCCAATCCTTCCATAGTTTTTGGAAGACAAAGTTTAGGCCAAGAAATCCAGTGAATACTCTCTCCCCGAATTTTCGTGCATCACCAAAACTTCACTATTGCACTAGTGAGTTTCTATATAAGACTTTTCAGTAACCAAAAACAAGAGATAACGTAAGTCAGTAAGGCATGCGCAATCGACTTAATCATCACCTCTTCACTACCTCTTGATAGAAACTTAGTTGACTATCCATTAATCATGCTGTTTAACCGATCCTTACCATGAGCTAAAACTTTTGCTTTAGAACTTTGTAGTTTCTCAGGGATCCCGAGGTATTTCCCTCCTCCCCCAGTCTGTAAAAATCCATAAGCGTTCCTTAAGAAGGTAGCGATCCTACGGGGGCACCTTCTTACCAAAATAAACAGTAGATTTGGCTAAATTGATGCATTGTCCAGAGGCTTTTTCGCATAAATGAATAATATTTTTGATGTCATCACACTCCGATAGAAAAGCCTTACAGAAGAACAAACTGTCATCAACGAGTAGAAGATGATGGGACAAAGTCGGGGACGAGTGTGCTATCTTTATACCATTAATAATTCCTTTTTGCTCTACCGCATGCAAGTTAGAAATAAGCACCTTGGTGCAGAGAATGAATGGATACAGAGAGAGATTATCCCCTTGTCGTAATCCCCGTGACAGGAAAACGTGCCATTTGGGTACTCCATTAATTAAGACATGGTAGGAGACTATCGTACGCATTGCATTACCCAATTGATCCATTTCACCGTAAACCCTAATTTCTGCATTAAGCCCTTTAAGAAGCTCCATTCTACCCGGTCATATGCCTTACTCATATCCATCTTAATCGCCATAAACTTATTCATTCAGGTCTCTTTAAAGCGTAAAACATGAAAGGCTTCCTGAGCCATAAGAATATTATCAGAGATAACCCTTCCTCCAACAAAGGCTGACTTGACTGGGTCTCAGAGATAATATCGGGTAGATATTCCTTTAACCGTTGAGTTAAGACCTTAGAGAAAATCTTGTAAATGACATTGCAAAGGCTAATTGGTCGAAAATATTTCAACTCATTTGGTCTATCCAATTTCGAGATAAGACAAATATTTGTCTCATTCAGATGAGTCTCTAAACCTCCTGACGCCATGAAGTCGCACACCAACTCAACCACCTGATCTCCCACTATATGCCAATAGCGTTGGTAGAATAAAGCCGTCATATTATCCTGCCCTAGAGCCTTCTCTGGGGCCATGGAGAAAAGTGTCGTCTTAATTTCCTCAGCCACAACTGGTCGAAGAAGATGATCATTCATAGCTGGTGTGATTTTTTGGTTGAATTGGTTGTAAAACTTCAACTAGATTCATAATAGCTGAAGCCGAGAATAAATCGCTGAAATATGCCATAACCTTCGCCTCGATCTCGTCCTCCTCCGTCCACATACCATCGTGCCTTAACAAACCCGCTATCCTATTACAAGCCCGATGCTGCTTAGTAGTTGCATGGAAAATGAGTTTTTTTTATCCCTTTCATGAAGCCATGTGACATGAATCTTCTGTCTGCTTCCAAAACATTTCCTCTTCCAAAATTTTCGATCGCAGTCGATTAGTCAGCTCTGAAATTTTTTGTGTGGAGTGGATATTATGTGTATGAGAAAAATCAATCTGCTTTTTAATGTGTTCATATCCCTGTAGGAATTCAACTACTCCTCACTCGCCATCGTGATATCTAGCCACGTCAGTTTTTAATTTGGTCTCCAATAGAGGTAGTTGGGTCCGAATGACCACCACTCCAACCTTGTCGAACAATATATAACTTCGAATTCTCTTTCGTCGGCCATCGTTTACCAAAATGAAACTAAAATTTCCTTTTCGGCTTGCGTCTCTCTAAATGAATTAAGAGAGGACGATGATCAATCAATTTATTTACCAAATTCTGTTAATATTATAGTAAATATAAGTTTTCAAGTCAAAGTGAATTAGTAGTGACCGGAATAAACAGTCTTTTATATATCATGTTAATTTATCTGCATTCCCATTCAAAATTATTTTAAATATTTTATTTATAATTTTGAGATACTCCATATGTTCTTAAATAGTGTATTTGTCCTACAAAGATTATATTTTCTAGGTTTTATACATTTGACAGATGTTACTTATGCTTTTGAGTTACTATCGGTTTATAGTTATGGCTAAAATATTGTGACAAACAATTTATGGCTAAAATATTTAATGTGAATAATTAATGCATGATTAAATATAAACTGTTTGTTGCTTAATGAGTGTAAGAAATTTGAAATCATTAAAAAACAGATTGAATGATTTTTATCATCAAAGTGACAAAGTACATTGTATTTTATTTATTTATAAAAGTGAACTTTTCACCAAAGTACATTGTATTTTATTTAGTAATGATCAAAAAGAGTGAACTTTTCGTCAACCACCTAATTTTGTTATTACTCTTCCACTCTTTTTACATTCTGAAGCGAACAAAAAGTGGTATGTCAATGTTTTAAGTTTTACCTAACTTAGTTCTTACTTGTTATATAATGCTTGCTTAGTATGATGGGAATCATATCGTCAACTATTATTCCATATTTCAATATAACACGAAGTTTTGATTGAAGCCTATAAATTCAGATAATATGCTTTTGACGATCATGAAATTTCAGATCGAAGTCTACATTTTCTAGATTTGGGATCACAGCATCAACTAAAATTTTGTCTCATGTATCACTCGGTTTTGTAATACCTAGACTTTGCCTTCTATTTTATCAGTTAACTGACTAATAATTTACCATATTTTACGATTGTCGTGTTATTTATTTAATACAAATACTTTTATATACTATTAGATCAAGTATCACTGGACAATTCTTTAATCAATTAACCAATTGCAGAAGGAAGGAAAAACCTCTAAAAATTAAATTAGATTAGATACTCATACCTAACTTGCAACTATTAAACGCACCACTCTCAGTTGTTTGTTTAATTCCATAAAGAACTAGAAAAGTAAATAAATTGGATCGTTCCTTTGCGGAAAAAAATCTCGCTCATCTATGTTAGGCGCGTTTACCACAAGAAAACTTAGTGCTTTTTTTGCTACAGGGAGGCTAGTGCCACTGGTGCCACCTCCCTTCTCTATCTTGTGCTTTCGTTTTTCTCATTTTCGGCTAGTGTCACTGGTGTTTTGCTCGTCCATAGCTCCATCTTCTACGTAGTTTTTTGTTCCATGTCGCTGACGTTTGGTTTCTGGCTTCCAGGGAGGTGGTTCCCGGCGGCTCTCTTCGAGTCTCTTCTTCCATCTCTGGTGTTTGTGTCGCCTGAACTGACCGTTTGTGTTGTTGGATTTGGTAAGGTGTGCGGATATGGGCCACTAGTTTCTTCTTTTTGCTGGAACTTTCTCTAGTCAATGGTAATGTATCTCGGATCTCGCTTTTGCTTCCTTCTCAGGTGAGTTGTCGGCCTTCTCTTCAGGGTTAAGGTCTTGTTGCGTTTCTTTTCGGTGAAAAACTAGAGGTGCAACTCCCTTATCTCAATAGTCCATATGGGTTTTAATTTATCGGGTTTCATTGTCATTGGTTTATCTCGAGAAACGTCATAGTAGTTTGACTAATTTTGATCTTCTTAGTGCCTACTTTGCTTATGTGATTTGCTGGTTTGTCTTGGATGTATCGGTTCCCTCAGCTGGTTAACAGAACCTTGGTGTTTGGTTATTCCGGGATTTTATCAATCTCGCTCCATGTCTCTACTTAGTGGGTATGGCTGAGATCCTGTCATGTGACAATATGCTTTTTGGCGTTCAATTGTCGACTCAGCCTTATTAGGAAGATCGATGGTTTTGGTGGCGCATCGAGGTTTTCTTACCGGTACAGCATCCATCGTTTTATTCGTGGGGTAGTTTTTTCATCCGCTATGGAGGAATTTTTAACATTTCTGCTTTGTCCGGTGCTTCTTCAAGTCTTCCAAGTTTCTTCAGTTCGTTGTTGGGCCTTTGGTGTCAGTCAGTCAACGTTCTTAGGGTTTTCTCTTGTGTTGGGCGGAGTTTGCATCTGGTGACTTTCTATTGTTTGTCTCGTTTGGTCTATAACTCTAGAGAAATCAATATCTTATGTCGGCTTGTGTTTATGTTTTTGTTTGGCTGCTTAAATAATAGATAGATTAGTTTGTATTTTAGTTAACTTCAAATACACCAAACAGAATTAAAAAATACAATAAATTACTATATTTACAAACTCACTCTATGAATATTTAAAATATAGAATATCATAAAATTCACTTCTTGTTGTTCGAAAGCACAACACAATTTAATCAAATTCACAAACTTGCTAACAATACATACAAACATTAAAAAACGAAAGCATCTCTATTGGAAGTTTCTCAAGCTGGATTTTTCAATATGTAAATATATATGAGTTTTTCATCATTTTGAGATACCCATAATTAATTAAATATATTTATATATATACACATATATGTATATATATATATATATATATATATATTGAAAAAAATATATATATATATATATATTGAAAAATATATATATAGTTATACATATATGTATATTGAAAAATTCATGTTGAGAACTTTCAATGGAGATGCTCTAAGAAACCTGTTGAGTAAAACATCGAGAGAGATGAAAAACAAATTTTTTTATAGTTAACATTAACCGTTCAAGAGCGTTTGTATATAACATTCATATAAATGTTGTTAGTGTGTCAAGACTTCTTAAAGTTATCAGATAAAAGAATAACACACATAATTCTGTTTAAAAATGTTTTATTTAAGTTAATCCTCCTTAAAATGGTGATTACATGTTTGGACAAAACCACCTTCAAATGTCCAAAAATGCAATGTTCATGCGTTTTGGTTTAATGGTGATTACATGTTTGGTGGATCTTGGATAGTACGAAATTATACTGGGGAATTTTCCTATCATGCAAGGGATGCTTTTCAACCAACATGCAGTAGATTCGAAGCGGAACATCGTTGTATTCTTTAGGTATTAACAAGCTTATTCGACCTTCGTTTTTCTGACATACGCTTGAGTGTTATTGAAGTTTGGTCCGATTATGGAACGTAGTTGACGTCATTAACCATCCCTCTCTTTGGCCAAAGTACATGAATTTTCTACAAAGGATTTCTCGCGTCAGGGAATGCTTCGCCTCAGCCTCTTTCCATACGCCATCCCCTTTCGCCAACTCCATAGAAAGAGACATCGCCAAAAACATTGACAAATATGGTCTTTTTCAATCTTTCCTATCTATGGGAGGTCCATCTTGGCTTCATTCACGCATCCAGAGAGAAGCTCAAATCTATTTGTAAAGGTAGTATTTTCTTTTTTAATAAGTTTGTATTTAATTTCTATTGTAATTGCTACTATTTGCATCTTTTCAATTTTTGATGAATGGGAAAAAAAGAAGAAGTTAATCCTCCTTATTACATTTAAAAGTTCACTTCAAAATTCCTTTTAGTTTTAAATCGTCCAAAAATTTATCCCACTCAGATTTATAATTTCATTCAATGAACACTCATCTTGAAAGTCATTTTGGTTTCTAGCGTCAAGATCAATACTCTTTTCCCAATTCTTAAGTATTAACTTCCACGAAAACCCTTAAACTTATTTCATACTAAGATAAGAAAAAGATTTGTATCAATAGCTAGAGATGCACAAAAAACGGAACATGGATATGATGAATCCAGTGAAGTGATGTTAAGATCGTAAAGCTTGTGAAGCAATTTCCCTTGACCAATCTTCTAAGCATGAGTAAGGTCCTGAAGAAGGAAGAAATCATGGTAGAAATAAGATGGTGTAATGCTATTAGTACGACCAAGTAATATACTCACACTTATCATCTTAAAATTGAATGAAAGAACAAACATCACATCATAAAGAGTATGACCGGTCCTGAGATTTTAAATGCTACAATCTAAAATGATAAAAATGGGCCGATTCTTAAACTAAAATTTTTAAAATGAACTAATTTTAAACAAAAATTTTGAAAATAAAAATAGTTTGCAAGCTCGTGCTTGGTATGCTTGACCTCAAGACCGACCCTGATAAAGAGTCTAATTTTTTTGAAATATGTATTATGCATATATATACAAGTTTTTTTAAAAATAAATATGCATATATAAGTTGTGTTTTTCCTAGAACCTTTTGGAAGGGAGACTATTATATGATACTCAAAGCACACATAACTTGTTGCACCACTATATATGATCTAAGCACCAATAAGAAGAGATGAATATAAAAGTGGAAAAACATTGATGCTGAAAAGTAAAGCCATTGTTCTCAATTAATAAGTTAAAAGATGAAAAAAGAAATGTACCATCAAAAGATTGAGAAGTCATGAAACCATGATTGATGAAAGAAGAAGAAGTTGGACCTGATGTCTCTAGAAGTCTCACTTAAGTGCTGAGTTGATTAGCACTAAGTCAATCTCCTAAAAAAATAGATCCATGCCTTTGACTATTTTTAGCATCTTGAGTTTTGGGAGAAAATGAAATATTATGAGAAGTATAAAGATGATAGAAAGAGTCGATTATGAGAATGAAGAGAATGGAAAAGATTAACTTGTATTAAGTTGAGAAAAATAAAAGGAGGTTACAAAGGTTTATATAGATTATTACAAAATAAATTAGGGCTTCTCCACTTTCCTTTTTCTTTTCAACACTCCCCTTCAAACTTAGCCAGAGAATATATGATATGACTAACCTTGTAATCATAAGTTTACCTCATTAAAAACCTCAGCAAAGAAAACCTTGTGGGACAAAAATTTACTGAGGAAAAAGAGTATAAACCTGTTGACATGGGGAACGAGTACTCGTGTCCGCATGGTTAGCTTTCACACTAACTTTACCTTTATCCCTTTCTAATCATTCAGCTTTCAACCTTCTTGTTTTTTTATGTGGAGAGAAAGTAGCACTTCTTCCATATTTCTCGTGAACTATCACTTGACATCTCAAGTTCACAAACTTCTCTCAGAAGCTCTTTGTGCTTATTCTAAATAACACAGCTATGCTGATTATACTTTGAGATGGTAAGTTAAGCAGCTCTTTTCCATCATGAACTCAAGAGTACTCGTTTGCATCTTCTAGTCTTTGATTATGTTGGTGAGTCCAAGCTTCTCGTGGATGAACTTTCATACACTTATACTTGCGGCTTTGATGAAGATATCAGCCAACTGAACGGAGCTCTTTGTGTAGCAAGGTAAGATTACTTTTTTCTACCATTTCTCTGACCTTGTGGCAATCTAATCCACATGTTTGGTTCTTTCGTGAAATACTGAATTGGATGTAATGTGAATAGCTGCTTGATTGTCGCAATGCATGGTGAAAGGATCCCTCTAGTCAACACATAAGTCCTTGAAAAGATCTTTAAGCCACATCAACTCGGTTGTAATCTTTCTCATGGCTCTATATTCGGCTTCCGTCGTTGATAGTGCCACAGTCTTTTGCTTCTTTGACTTCCAAGTGACTAAGTTTCCTCCTACAAAGATACAATACCCCCGTCGTTGATTTCCTATCATTCTTGTCTCCTTCCCAATATGCGTCACAGTAGCCCATGATTTCTGTGTTTTTGTTACAGCCCATCCAGATGCCTTGTTTGGGAGCACCTTTGAGATACTTGAGAATTCTCTCGACCATGTTCCAATGGTGATTCTTTGGAACATTCATATGTTGACTTACTTGATTCACTACAAAAAATATCATGTCGTGTAATTGTTAAATTAGATTACCAACAAGTTTTCTATAGAGTGTTGGGTTTTCGTATGGTTGATCTTCGATCTCCCCCTTTCGGATCACTTTGTATCCTTCTTCGAGTATAGTTTTTGCAGGTTTGGAACCTAATTTACTTGTCAAAGAAAAAAAAAATCCAACGTGTACTCCCTTTGAGATAGAAACAAGCCTTCCTTTGTTCTATATACTTTTATCCCAAGGAAGTACTTTAGTTCACCCAAATATTTAATGTCAAAAACGGATTTAAGATAGATTTTAGAATCTTGGACACCTACCTTGTCACTTTCTGTAATGATGATATCATCAACATATACAAGAATGACTACTATACCTTTTTGACTCTTTGAAGTTAACAATGACAGATCAGTTTCATGTCTCTTGTACCATTTTGCCTTTAAGGTTGTGCTGAGTTTTTGATACCAATTTTTTCAGGCCATAGGCAGCCTTCTTTAGCTTTAGAACCTTACCCGGTGAACACAAGGTTAAAAAACCTGGAGGTGAAGTCATATATACTTTTTTTGTCTAGTTCTCCTTGAAGAAATGCATACTTAACATCCATCTGCCATAAGTCCCACTCGAGATTCGTAGCTAGTGAGAATACAACATGTACAGTATGGAGCTTAGCTACCAGTGAAAACGTATCAATATAGTCCTTTCCATGTTTCTGAGTAAAGCCTCTTGCCACAAGTCTTGCTTTATACCTTTCTAAGTCTTCGTTACTCTTGTACTTAATTGTGAAAACATACCTTGAGCTAACCGTCTTCTTTCCTTTAGGCAAGTCGACTTCATCTCAAGTTTCATTAACCATCATTGCTTTGTCTTCCTCTCCAACAGATTCTCTTCATTATTTGATTTCCATCGCTTCTTCATAAGTCTCTGGAACAAATTTTGCATCGAGTTTTCCCAAGAAGACTTGATGTTCAGGGAATGATGCAAGAGAACATACTAATTGAATTGGATGAGCAACTGAGTTATTGTTGTAGTAGACTTTGTCGTCGTTCCATTGAGACAAAAACTTAGGTCTTGTACTTCTTCTTAGTTGAACTGGTTCTGGTTTGGTTTTGTTCTTGGATTCAGATTCATCTACATCTTAAGCATGAACAATCGGATGTTCTTCGTCTTCATCGTGAGACGTGAGAGAATTTGTTTCATCAGTACTTGTCTCCCCCTCGTGATCCAGGTGGGGATATTTTTTAGCTTATGGTATAGTCTGGACATGAGCTTCTTCAATGTCACTATCTTCATGTAGATCAATACCAAGGTTTTTCATCAAGTTCTTAAGGTTTGTAGCTCTATCTGGTATTTTAGACTTCCCCAATTTTCTTCATGGAAACTTGTACCTTCAATGAAGTTTACATCTCTAGAGATCATGACTCGTCGAGTTTTCGGAACATAACACTTATACCCTTTTTGAGTGCTTGAGTAACCGATGAACATGGCTTTGACGCTCTTTGGTTCGAGCTTGTTCCTTAGATTATATGGAATCATGACATAACACACACAACCAAACACACGTAAGTGATTAAGATATGGTTTGCTTTTATTGAGAACCTGCTAAGGGGATAGCTCATCAAGGATTTGTGTTGGTATCCTGTTGATGAGATGACACGCCGTGATCACATCATCCGACCAAAAATGTTTTGGAACATTGTTGTGAAACATCATGGCCCTAGTGATCTCCATCATATGTTTATTTTCCCTTTCGGCTACACCGTTCTGTTGAGGTGTATATGGACAACTAGTTTGATGTATGATTCCATGATTTGCGAGATGGTATTTGAACACACTACTTGTGTACTCTACTCCGTTATCTGACCTGAAATCCTTAATTCTTGCATTGTATTGATTAGTCACATAACATTGAAAATTCTTGAATGCTTCTAAGATCCTTTCTTTTGATGCAAGCAAAGTTACCCAAGTGTATTTTGATTTTTCATCTATAAATGTAACAAAATATTTATGGTTCTCTCTAGATGCACATGGAGAAGACCAAACATCGAAATGAACAAGATCAAAACAATTTTCATAAACATCATTTGATCTTGGAAAAACTGAATAACTATGTTTTCCAAGAATACACGCTTCACAAGCAATATATTTATTAAATCTAACATGTGGAAACATCAAACTTAAAGCTTTAGAATTCAGATGGCCAAGTCTAGCATGCCATAAAACATTGTTTAAATCAGAAATAACGGTTTGAAAATTAATATAAAATTTTGCAGATAAATTGTGGCTTAAGTTCAACTTTTCGAGTACATAAAGGTCTCCTTTGGTTTCTCCCTTACCAATCATGACTCCAAAACTAATATCCTGAAACCAAACTTCGTTAGGACAAAAAATAACAAAGCAATTTAAATCTATAGCAATTCGTTTAAAAGATACTAGGTTGGGGTACAATTTGGTATGAAAAAAGCTTGAGATTCTCTACCAAACAAATTCAAATTACCTAATGTTCTGAGCAATTTCAACATTGAAAGAGATACATGAAGTCTTACCAGACCCTTTCAGGGCTTTGATGAGAGGGTCAGGTCAGACTTCTTCACGTACTCATCCTGGAAGGAAACTGTGGAGGTGTTGCCTTCCTCGACCTTGTAGCTTGAATTGGTTCCCTTTGCCGCTTCTTCTTCTTGGGAGTAGTTGACTTTGGAGTCTTTCAACTTGCTTGGCTTGAGATGTTGATGAAGAATCCAAAACTTCTTCCTGATGTGATCCTTCTTCTTGCAGTGATCACACATAAGTCTCTTCCTCTCTTCAAATGGCTTGTAACTCACCTTGTTCGTTAGTGCTAGAACTTTACCTTTTTCTTTCTTTTTAGAGAATATGCTTAAGGATCCATGCTCTTTTTGAAGTTGTGAAAAAACGTCATCAAGTTGTAGCTTGTCTGATTTGAGGATATGTTAAATCATGTCCTTGTAGGATGGGTTTGAGATGAGAAGAAGACTAAAAACTTGATCTTGCTCTCTCCTCTCTAGAATCTCAGATGGATATGTAGTCACGGGTCTGAGCATCTCATACTCGGCCTAAAGTGATTTGAATCTCCCAAAGTGTTCATAGAAATCCATTTCTTCATCTGCCAACTTGTTGATGGCTTTCTGAACTTCATACACTCGGCTCAGGTTTAAGAGATTACCGAACACCTTTTGTAGAGAATCCCATAGATCCTTTGCAGTGTTGCAATAAGAATATCCTTTAAGAAATCGTGGATATATGGTTTGTTGAATGATGCTGAGGGATTTATTGTTCTCATGGAACCACTTTTCCTCTTCAGTAGTGAGCTCTTTATCACCTTTGGCTTCAATATTTTAGTAGAATTCCTCCATTGAAAAACTTCGGATCGGGAAGTTACACGATGAGATCAATTTAGGGATCGATCGATTTAGGAGAGAAGGATTAGGGTCCAAAACGACCCAAATTTCACTAATATTATGGTCACTAAATTAAATCTCCATCGCTAAAATCCTAGATAAACAAGTCAAGAACACCTCTGAAAAATTTCAGCTCAAACGGAGAAGAACTCACCGTTGGATTTCCCAAACATTCAAGACAACTCCTGCAGAAATCTAAACTCGCCAATGTAGCGAACAGCCACACTAAAACTTTCTTATCTCACAAACCAACCGTTGAAATCTAATCTTCACGGTTGAATATCAATATCAATGAGTCACGAAGCTTCCCTCAAATTTTCAGCAAGATCGGACCATGTTCGAGTGTCCAAATGTTCTCTAGAACAAAACCTGACAAAGCTATTAGGTTTTGGAATCTAAGAAAGGAGAGAAGGAATTGTAAATGAGATTAGGGTTTATGCGGAAACAAGATTATGAGATTATTTCTCCGATACCATGAAAGATTATGAGAAGTATAAGGAAGATAGAGAGAATCGATTATGAGAATAAAGAGAATAGAGAAGATTAACTTGTATTAAGTTGAGAAAAATAAAAGAAGGCTACAAGGGTTTATATATATTACTACAAAATAAATTAGGGGTTCCCCACTTTCGTTTTTCTTTTCAACACTCCCCTTCATGCTTAGCCAGAGAGTATATGATATGACTAAGCTTGTAATCAACAGAAAAGACTTATAATCTTGTTTTTATTCTGTTATGACATTAACATTTGAAGAGTAGCTCAATATAGTTCTTATGCTCCTCCCAAAGAGTAATTGAGTTATGTGTAATAAGAATTAGTATCCATAATGATCGAACTAATATAGTTTTCTATTTTATAAATGCAGAGAACATCACTTTGCATAAACTAACTCAATAAATAGTGAGAAAGAACGAGCTGTCATATATTTTCTTGCTAACTAAATTGAATAACCATATTGCAACCATATTGTTGTATCTTGACCATGAACCAGAATCATGATGAGACTGTTCATCATCATCTAGAAGAAACATAGGACACGGAAGCAGAGACAACGGTAGGAATGAACCAGAGGTCTAACCGATTGCGGAAACTAAATCCAGTATATCAAGATTGATTTAAGAATTTTTTTACCAAACCAATTCAATTTCTATTTTTCAGTTTTTCGTGTTTTAACGCATAAGAGTGACTTAGTCTTGTTAGCTTCTATTTTTGTGCGATTGATCCATAATCTAAGCCATGATTGTATTTTTCTTTTCTGCAATTTTTTTCCTCGTTATTTGCTTCTATATAATGAAAAAAGCCAAAAAGATATAAGTTTGCCTAAACACTTGTGTTCTTAGTTTTAACGATCAACATTGATAACACTTGGAAAATGACCTATCAAATCAACATAATAATCACGAGGTCTCAAAATCTTACCATTGATTGAATCCAAGTTTGTTAAGCACAATTAATGTCATGTGAACTGAACGATGCCAAGGTTGAAAATTAGCACGAGCCGACAAACCATTTGTACTGATTGAAATCTTGGATGATAGGTCACGCAGACATGATCACTCCTTCGAACAAGAGAAAAAATATAGATGAAACCTCATATTTATCTTTTCTTCGGAACTATGTAGACAATATGGATTATCGTAATGATATGTTATATATCGATTGAAGATGAAGATTTGGTGAAATTTGAGCAGAATTATAATGTGATGACATTGCAAAAAGGAAAGGTATTAAAACATCTAAAGCTGGATATCTTCATTATTAAGAAGATAGCTGATCAGATATCCATCAACTTGGAAAAACTTCGAAAATAGGACTCATCACTAGCGGTTTCCGTTGTGGGATTAGTTGTAACGTTTTCAATTACATTGGACCAACTTACTTTACTAAACACCTAAATTAAGTTGCAAATTATATATTAGCTGGGTCTTTAGTGGTCTAGTGGGTCGCAACAAGCCCATTTGGTCGAAGTAGTCAACAACTAACTACGCAACGACTTTGTTTTAAGATCTGTCATGAAATCTACCAAGTCTCCGAATCTTTCAAAACTTCCACATAAATTGTTAAGGAAGATACTGCGCATGATTCCTTGTATCGCAATCCTAACCGTTGATTGTAGATCTCTCTTCTATATTGATGTTCTTACATTCTTATGTATTCTAAAGTTTTTATAGTTTGGAGATATAAAAATTATTGTAGACATATAAACATTAGGACTCACAAAGTGTAATTATGTAACACATCATTCATTAAAATCCATTGAAATAACAATGATTTTCGTGTAATGAAACGTTACAGAAGATTGACACTACACAAGATCTGTCTGAAACTGTTCACGTTCAAACAAAAACTTCAACAGAAGAGGAATCAAACGAGAAACTTTATCAAGAAGAAGGGACAAGAACAGTTTGCATCATGTTTTTGAATTCGAAAAAGTCAACGCGACCATCGTGATTGATATCAACAGAGACAATCATCTTCTCCACATGTTCAATCTCCCCTGCTTCAGGAAGCCCAAGCTTCTTCAAAACCTTTTGTAGTTCCACGGCCGAGATAAATCCATCGCCATCTTCGTCAAAAACATTGAAAGCTTCTTCAAGATCTGTTTCCGTAGATCCGTCGCATTCGCAGATTCCTTCTCCGAACAAGGATTCGTCTAGCGTTTTGTGCAGCGCTGCGAAATCTTCAAACCGGAGTCCGGTTTTGTCTGGTTTGATGAAAGATTCAACTGTTGATTTGAGGTCGTTGAAATCAGCGTCTAGACCAAGTCGTGAGAGGGCTTCACTTAGTTCTTCGACGGTGATGAATCCGTCGCTGTTTTTGTCGAATAGATCGAAGACACGGTGGAGACGAAGAGCGTTTAGACTCGGAGTTCGTAGACTGAAAGAAGAAGATTGTCGGAAGAGTTTCTTCTTCTCGTTAGAGATCTCCATTATTACTCTCTTCGTCGTAGTTCGTAGTTGCTCTATTAATATAGTCAAAGGCTTATAAGATAAGAATCACGAGGCAGAGAATAATTAATTACTCTACTATTATATAATTAAAGACTTGGAATCACGAGGCGACGACTATATAAGTTAAGACTTCCAATCACGCGGAGTAAACGAGAGAAATATTTTAAAAACATCTAATGTAAATAAATTCAATCCAATCAGTTCTATACAGATCTTGCTTTTAGTTATTTTTTAAATGTGAAATCTTTTTTTATAAGAAAAATTTTATATAACTTGAAAAAGATCTATACTATTAAATGGGGTGACACTATGGAAAATAACCTTATTTAGATGTGGTATATTACAAGATTTGCCATTGGCAAAACTCGATTACACGAACAAAAAAAAAAAAACTCATCAGGGACTTTTTCGACTCGACACTAAACTAGGCGCGCGGATCCTGGGTTGTCGGATAAAACCCGATTTTTTTTTTTTCTGCAATGTCTCGGGTTTGATTCCTCATTTTACAAATCTGACGATTTTTTAAACGAAAATTGATTATTAATCGAGTTTTCTAGGGCTTTATGCCCGACTAGGTTGTTAGACTTATTAACAAACTTTCTAGAATATTCTGATATTTTCGAATTTAGAAGATATTTTAAGTAAAAACCCTAAACGAAAATCTCTATTTTTTGTTATAAATATGAGCCATTGTTAGTCTCGAAAATTAACACATTCTACGATAACATTATTTTCTATTAATCATCTTTTTATGTATGTCTTTCAGTTTTTTTAATAATTAGGGTTATAGTTTTAAGCTAATTTTCTATATTTCTTCTTTTCGTCTTATATTTCATACAAATATACTGATAGTTTACTTTCATTTAATCGTGTATTCGTGGTTATACAGACAATGGAGCAAACGAACGATTTGAAAGCGAAAGGCATCATTTCTGATAAACAACTTAGAGAAGAAGCCAATTTTATACAAACGGTATGTAGATTGACAATTTTTATTCGTCGGTACATTTTATTTATAATTTTTCTTCAATTAATACAATTTTTTTTTGTTACATTATCGATATATATAGCATTAAAAATGTACCTCTGACATTATTTTAATTAATTAATAGTGATTTTAAAATATGTTTTGTTTATTAGACTTGTCAAAAGAGAAAAGAACCCATGACACCATCGGATTTTGAAGTTTTTGCTAAAGTGGAACTTGCTGTGAAAAAAGCAAAAAAAGAAACAGAAGCAAATCTTAAAGGGCAAATGTTTCGCATGAAGGAATACATGGATGCATATGAGAAATCTCAAGGTTATATGATTAAAATTGCCAAAAAAGAAGCAAAGATCCAATTACTTTTTAAACTCTTCAATATGCAATCAAGTGAATAAAAGTTCGATGTTTTAAAAGAATGGGAGCGGCAACAAAAAAAGAAGAACGAGTATGACTCATGGCTAAAAAAGATGGTTATTCCGGATGTCAACTATGATAAGATGGGGTTTCCACGCAACAATTAAAGATAACAATATTTTTTCAGAATATGGTTTTTTTTGAAGTTGTTTTCTTTTAATGTTGGTTTTTCATTTTATATTTTATTCTATCAATTTTTATTTTTATTGAAACTTAATGGTATTCTAAATTTTCGATTATATTTTAGAATATTTTAAATCAAATGTCCCTTTTTTTTATTAGATATTTATTTCGATTGAGTAACTAAATCGAAATACAAAGTTCGATGCATTTTGT
>OVBE01001244.1:0-38457 GCA_900406425.1 Iberis pinnata | reverse complement strand
ATTAAATATAAGTAGTTTATTTATATGTATATCATATATAACATATAAATAACCACATATATATTAAACCCCAATAAACTTATATGATCTAATTTGCTTAGGCGTGTGACCTTGTAGGATTATATAACATTAGAAATGGACTTATAAACCATAGATTATAAGCGGTCTCTAGCAAAACATTATAACCACCTAATATTATATAATTATTAAACTTTTAACGTTACAACTTTACTAGAATAAGTATATAAGATTTCAGGACATTTCAAAACCTACTCCTTACAGCTGCTATACACATTGCTAACAATCCGGTTTTCCATGAGAGAACTAAACATATTGAGGTTGATTGTCATGGTGTTCGAGAGAAGTTGCTTGCATGTTTGTTCAAATTATTACATGTTAAGACATGTGAACAATTGGCTGATCCATTCACAAAGGCTCTACATCTGACACATTTCAAGTATTTGGTAAGAAAGATGGGTCTTCAAAACATATATCTCCCATCTTTAGGGGGAGGAGGGGGGCTATTAGAGTATTAGATAGCATTTTTCTTTTAGAGTATGTACATTGGTATTGCATAAACCAATTAGTTTTTACTTAGTTTTGATTTAGTTAGTTTGTTAAAGTTTTTGGTTAGCTTTGGTCTAATGTATATAACCAGCTCAACTGTATCTTTTGGTTACTTCATGAGAATGAAATTTTCCTTTTGTAAAACCTTCCACTGCTGCATCCACAAAATTCCTGCAACTCCAGCAACGGATCACACCTCAGCTATAGACAAAACTGTCTGAAATATACTTATCTCTCTATGTTACATGCAGGACCGGCCCTTGGACCAAGCCATAGAAGCACCTGCGTGCGACCGTTAATATTATAACAAAGTTTCGGCCACATTTAACCAAAAGTCTTCCTTAGCATAGTGGTATCGTATCTGCGTCTCATCATAGTAGCCATGAGTTTGACGGCCACACAACGCAGTTTTTATTTTATCTTCTCTTGGTTCTTTTTCCTTTTTTACACAAATCTTTCCTCCTTTTTTTTCCTTCCTTTTATTTTTTTTCCTCCTTTTTCCTTTTTTTCCAATCTATATCTTTAATTTTTTTACTTTGAATCGATAATCCTTATTTCTTTCAAAAATAAATTAATCCCGAAAATTATTGATAATAATTTCCTTCTAACTTTTTTTTACTTATAATAAAAAGAAAACTTTAATTAAAAAAGAAAAATTTTAGCCTATATATTAATCAATTGTTTTTCTCTCATTGTTACTTCTAATCACACACTAAAAGAAAAATTCTTCTAGAAATTTTTGACAATTCTCTTTTTGAATCTCCGTTTACCGATTAAGGTATTTTTCAATTTTAATAAGTTGTCATTTCTTTTTTCTTCTTGATGGTAATGATTTATTTTTGGAAATAAAGCTTTTAAGAGGATGTTTACCAAAGAAGATTCAGAAAGTCGCTGAGATCCTAGATTATTTGAAAAAGATGGAAACTTGTTATCCAAATACATGGATCGCATACTGCATGATGTTGACAATTTCAATTTAAGTTGCTTCCGCAGAAAGAAATTTTTTAAAATTAAAGCTAATAAATTCTTATCTACGGTCGACGATGTCGCAAGAGAGATTGAATGGATTGTCGATGTTATCGATTAAAAAAGATATGGTTGAAAAACTTGATTTTACAACTATGATGAATGAGTTTGCCGGTAAAAATGATAGAAGATTAATATTTCAGAATAATGTATTGTTTTCATATTTTAAAATATTTATAACTTTTATTTACCATATAAATTTTTAAAAATAAATGTATCAAATTTTACGAAGCAGCCTTTTTTGGGTTTGCTTGTAGTCTTAAAAAACTCAGGACCGACCCTGGTTACATGGGGCATGTCACTCATGGGGACCTTCTTCAACACTGGTTTGGAACTAGGACCTAGCTCTCACGATTCTCTTTTTGGCCCTGTTTTGGCTAGGCTTTGAATTCTTTTTGTTTACTAAACATATCAACTCATATCACACATAGGTTGTAAACTAGTTTTTTTGTTTCAATAAAGTTTCACATCCCAAAAAAAAAATTATAGAGGGCATCCATAAACCTATGATTTAATATATCATTAAAGAATTATTATTCCAAATAAAACTACCAATACTCCTTAGAAAATAAAACATATCGTACAAGAATCAGGAGATGTGTTATGTTGAGCTTTCCATTTTTCTCTCTGAATGTGTCTGCTAATTGTATTCTCTCATACAACATCTGGAAAAGTCAGCATAATTGGAAATTTGAATTGAATATAATTAACATCTACATGAACTTGAGAGGATTGACTCATCGTCTTTACTTGATATGAAGCCTGAAAAGCACATAGAATGAATCATTCCCATAAAAAGCTCATCGTCTCTACCATTAACACATCACTAATCTTACTTGGATTCTCTAAACCCTTCATTATCAAAAACATTTCTTGGTGACTCTAGTTTGGAAGGTAGGCTATCCTGCAGAACCACATACAAAAATTAAAGGGATATCTTTTTCTTACATATAAAAAAATATCTTTCTCCAGACTCATTTTTATGAACTTCAGATTTGGCACTCTTAAATGTGTTATTAAGGTATCTAATTGGTACATACGGAACAACACTTCATTAATGTTCCCAACATTTCACTAAAGAATCTTCGGACTATAGTCACAAAAAATGTGTAGCTATAGCCAATAAATTGTAGCAAATCAAATTTAGTTACATATTTGTTACAAAAATGATGTGAGACTATAATGTTGTCGCTAATTGATGTCCGTCCACATTTATCGCAAAATGGATACAAATTTTGTTACATAAATTATGTGGTAAATAATGAAAACTTTTGTCACAAAATAGTTCGTAACAAATTGTCTCAGATTGCAACAATATATTTTGTAACAATATTCTAAAATATTTTTATTTAAATTTCTAATTGTATGAGAGTATGATCATTTTAGACACTTACAAAAATTAATTGACTGAGTAGCAACTTTAAATGGATTTTCCCCTATTATTTTATAACGAACATTTTTACAAGAATACAAGTTATAACATTTTTATAGAAGTTCCTGGTGATGATGATTTGTTGCTCATGTGTTCTGATTTCATTTTGGCAAAGGTAGAGCCAGCACTTCGCTTCCTTCCTTAGCGTTTTGCTTGTTTGTTTTTGTGGCTGGGTAATGTTTGTTTGGAGGTTAGCATCCCAATTGTCTCTGATATGTTGGATGTGTTTATTAGTGCTCTGTCTTCTAGGTTGTGTTCTATGGTTTAGTTACTGGTTTAGGTTTTGGGTGCTCGAGATTTGCCTTTAGTTTTGGCCTAGTCCGGATCGGTCTTTTATTCTCTTAGGATGAATCGGTTAGGCGGTTGTTTATCAGCTTTCTCTACTAGAGTTCTTGGTCAGGTTTAGCTCGAGGCCTGACGGATTCTTGCCTTCTTTCTACTGGCATCAAAGTTCCTGGCATTGGTAATTCTTACGGTTCCAAACCTCCATGAGGTTCCGTATTTGCTTCTTCCATGAAATGCAAGGTGTTATTTTCTGAAGTCTACTGAATACCAGTGAGGACGTGAAGTAGATTTGCATATGTCTTGTGTCTTCGTTTTTGCGAGTCTCTTCGGCGTCCTGCATTTCTGCTCGTTAAATATGAAGTCAATCTCTAAGCATCTATTGGTCTTCATCGGTTTAGCTTTATCTTAGCTCACTTTCTCTTGTTAGGCTTTGGTTTTTTGTTTTCCGTTATGTCGGGCTAATCTCCCAAGATTTTGGACTCACATAGTCAAAATCGTTGGGCTTTGTATCTTACTATGGTTAATCTTAATTCAATAGACGAAAAAAATATATTAATTCCATTCATTAGATTTAACCATCCTCGTGATGACGTTATGTACTCTATCATGGAAGGTGGATGTAACTTGTGCGTGTCCATTCTATTTTATTACCTTCTATTTCAAAACGTTAGCTCATATTTATAGACTATATTTTATGCAAATATTTCATGTAGTCCAACATGCATTTATAATCCTTTTTTGTAACGTCATCATCAATGGCAGAACTAGAAATTATTTTTACCTAGTTCAGAATATAAATAAACATATATATCAAATATAATTTTCACCAAGTGCATATATAATATTTATAAATATATTTTTTCAGAAAACTTAGATAACCATTCAGGTAAATATTTATAATCTGATTGTGTTGATGTTTTTTCATATATTTTTATTGATGAAAACATATCTTTACGGTTGCAGAATTTAGAAAAATTAATTGAATGATGTATAATTTTATTATATATTAATTCTCTAAAAAGGTGAGTTAAAAAATACAAAATTATGTGAATGGTGATGGATAGTAATGTTAAACTAATATATGGTGGCCACTTAAAAGCTGTTAAAAGTTTACAAGAATTATAGTAAAATATTATGTTAAAATCTGAAAATGTAATAAGTGCAACAATAATCAATTGTCTAAAATTCCATATCTCCTATATATTAAAAGGGAAGACAATTTTTGAAATAAATATTTATTTTGTAACAATTTACCTGTAATGCCATTGAATTTATATTCAAGTTTAAATTATCATTAAATGAAATATAGACAAAAAATTATCTCCTAAAAATATGAAACTTTTATTTAGAATAAAAGAAATTAAATTATATGTATATATATATATATATATATATATATATATCATAAAAGTGGAGTTTATATTCTGTTTATACTTTTATTTAAATTTGAAATTATTATTTTTTATATTTAAAATAATTAATATGATAAAATTAAACCAGTATAATGGAGTTATTATTTAAAATTTTTAATATTCTAAAAACTAACTTTATATTTTTTCTCTCAAATTTTTTATTTTAATTAAGATACTCGTTTTAAATTTCATTTATATTTTAAAAAATTATTTTTAGTTCTTCTCTAATAAAATATACCATAAAAATAAAAATGTAATATATACAATATTAACATTTAAAATAAATACTTTAAAAGTTGTTAATATTTGAACTAATGCAAATTACTATATTTAAATTTGAAATATGTTTATAAAATTTAGATTATTATAATTATTTATCTTAATTAATAAGCCAATCTAACACATATTTTTAATATATATCTATATATATATATTATATTATAAATTATCCATTTTATAAAATAAAAAACAATATGTTTAGGATGTTTTATATAATAAAATTATATATTTTCTATATCATACGTTTACTTCGATACTTACATATTTATATTTGTCAAAAAATTTCATAATCATTATATAAATTTTTATATAATAACACATAAAATTTATTTACATTACCATAATTTTGTGTTTATATTGATAACATATTTCCGCGTATTACGCGGAACATCATCTAGTATGATAGTATAGTAAAAAGAGTTTACAAAATTTTGACCCGTTCAACTGGCCCACCATTATATAAGGTGAGTCCGCCCTTGGTCATCATCATATATAATATACAAAACTAGTTCTACAAAAATGAGGACCACAAGCCCAAAAATGGGCCAAATTAAAATATGTTTTTGATGAATATTTGAATTTGAGTCATTATGTAATATAAAAAGTGTTTATACTTCTTAATTACAATTTTTTTAATAAGTGGCCAAAATTTATATATATTATATTATTGACCGTAAGTACCAACTTCCTGGATTTAGGACATGATCATACATCGTTATAACAATATCAGAAAATCATCACAGCTTATAAATCTTATTTAATATTTATTATTAAGCAAATATAAGTTTATATGTCATGAAGCATAAAAGAAGAACATTCATTAAAACATATTTTAAATTATAAATAAATAATCACAGCTTAAATCATAGCATAAAAGAAGAATATTCATCAAATACATAGTTAAAATAAATATCATGAATATTCATCATGTTAAATCGTTCCCCATCTCTTTTAGGTTGAATAATGCTGACAATTATTTTAACTACTTTTAGATTCGTTTCATTGTTTTACCATTCTATTGAGTTTCAAATAAAATATTCATTTTCTTATATTTATTTTTATGGGTATGAAATTTCTCCGCAAAATATTTTCTAAAATCAAATCATTTAGATCGTGCAAAATTCTTCTCTATTAAAACCGGAAAATATAAAAAATTTAGACAATACTAAATACGCGCAAAAACTAATTAATAATTCATGAACTAACTATTGAATCAAGGGTCTTAAAATCCTGATTTAGATTCATTTTTGAAGGTATAAATGATTTAGGGGTGTTATTTAATTATTGATTTTAAATCAACTCTTTTAGATTTAAAATCATCAAAATTTAAAAATCTGCAAGTTTCATTTGCAGAGATTTTTAAATATCTGTAAGATTCAGTTGGAAATATTTTAGAAATCTCTGCAGTTTACTCTTGAATTTGAAATCCATATATTTGTTAATAGAACTCCACCACAAGTCATTTCAAATCCATTAAAATACAAAGATTTTATAAATCTTTTGTGGTTTGAATAACACTAGATTTCTAACTCTATTAATGAAAGGATTTCAAATACTATAACCAATAACACTAGATTTTAAAATAGAATTTCAAATCAACTATTAAATAACACTAGATTATAAATCAAATAGAGTTGATTTAAAATCCATCATTGAATAACACCCCTTATTGATTCTTTACAAAGATAGTTGAGCTCGTCTACATGTCAGACTAGCTCGAAATTCAATTATATTTTCTAAGTCTTCCTTTTGTTCTCTTGCTAGAACCTCTCATTTTATTTTCTCACTATATTTTTCATCCATTTTCACTTTGGTCCTGAATCCCCCTTTATAGTGTTCTTGGTCTTAGAATCATTATTCTCCTGATAGGTATGGGGATTAGGTGGCTATCTCGGCGTGGCCTAGGCGCAACTCGATGTCTAGTTCTGTACGGCCTAGGCTCTAGGTTAGCAATTGTCCCAAGTTGGTCGGTCTTGGTGGGCTCGTCGTGGGCCTCATGCTTTCTTAGTATACATGGTCTGGGGGCATGTGAATGGGCTAGACATCTTCTGGGCCTTGTTCATGGATGCNATGCCTCCCCCCCCCCCCCTCGGATCGACGAGGTGAGTAAGTGAGAGCTCGGTGGGGTAAGATGTGTACAGGTTCAGGGGAAGCCAAGGTCATTGATAGGTTAAGAATTTAAATCCAAAACTACATTGCAGAGAACATATCACTATAGCATAGATAGGGTCGAATCCCACAGAGACCAGACTTTACAACGTTCAATTTTATGTTAAATCAAGCTAAGACGGAAATAAAAGATTGTTTGTAACGAATCAAAGCAGTAATTTGAAATAACGGTTGTAAACAATGAAATAAAAACGTTAGGCATCAGGGAAATTCACATGTATTCATGTTTAAAAGCCAATGTTAACATGTAGGATTTTACTTTGAAAATAGTTCTCAACATGAAAGACAACAACAAAATAATCTCCTCTCGGAGTATTAAACTCTATGTTCGAATTATTAGAAACAAAATCTCGCCGTGTCTAACTAATTCAACCATGCAATAAAGTTCATATTCAATTGTTCATAAGCATTCAGGACAATACTCTCACATGCAAGAACACTTATTCATATAGACTAGCTCAGATCTCTAAACCAAATCTCTTTGCGTAATCTAATATCAATGAACTAATTAGTTACTCTAATTCATCCATTTGGAACAAGTCTAGACTAAGAACCTAAATAATCCAATCCTTTATGATAAATCCTAACATTCAAACCTGGCTTCCCTGGGAAACCCTAAAACCTAACTAGAGAACTACTCAGACATTGAAAAATAAACACAAATCAATATCAAAGGAGAACTCATAATCATAAATCAAGAATATATATTGAAATATAAAATAGGGTTCAGAAATCTTCTCCATAAAGGTTCATGATTCGTCTCCTAGTAAAACTTAGAAGAATAAAAGCTTAGGTCTATTAAAACCAAGCAACAATGCTTATATAGTGCTAAAAGAAAAGAAAAAACCAAATTAGAATAAAATATAGCATTGAGGACAAATTTTGCAAATTCTGGAAATCTTCTAAAAAATTTCGGGTGAAGTGCATGATTGGGCACTTTTAGATCAATCAGGCACTTTAGGGATCGATCGGACACTTTTTTCTTATTCCAGGAGAAAATGCCCGATCGGGCACTCCAGAGATCGATCAGCCATTTTAGAGGATTTCTTGCGTGATCTTCTTCTGCGAGCCAGCTTGACCAGTCTTCAGTAAAATAGCCATAACTTTTGATTTATTTGATGGAATGACTTGACAACCTCCATATGAAAGCTAACTCATGTGGATATCTTTTGTCAAAATTTCTTCTCAATCCATCCACGGGTACATACTCAAACATTGACAAACCTTTGACCCTTCTGCTAGACTCTGCATCTGCATTTGCCAATTCGCATCCAAAACGTCCAAAACACCCAAAAACCTGTAAAGCATACCAAATTGCAGAGAAAACCTTGGACAACGCTAAATATCAAGCATAAATGCCCACTATAAAGTGTTACAACCGAGTGATATCAACTCTCTTTGCTTGTCCTCAAGTAAAGCAAGATTAAACTCAGAGATGAGGTTTGAAAAGGACCAAACAAGAATTCACAGAATCTCAGAAACCCCAAATTCAAGTATCAAAAACTAAAGACACTAATCTTAGACAACCATTGCAATTAGATTGTTTACCACCACATAACTAAGAACATGCATTCTACTCTAAATCCCGAATCAATCAAACTATCAAATCATATCAACCAGCTCTTCAAATTCATTCAAGTTTAAAATGGTGCGTTCTTACTAATGGGGTATTGATCAGCGTGCTTGGGTATCCCTTTTATCGAAATGCCCATACCAAACAGAGCATCAATCTACTTCCGGTCCTGATCCTTTTTCTCCCTTTCTCACTTCTCTTTTTTTTTCTTTTCTTACTGCTCTTTTTTATTTGTTCGCATTTCTGCACTTTTTTCTTTTCTTTTAGCAGCCGATTTTTTTAGGATTGACTACATATTTCTAGATAATGCTTTCAATCCTTTTGCAGTACCATTTTTCTGAAGGAAGAGAGAGAAAGAACCCAAATCATACTGAAAGAACTTGTCAGTTTTATAGAACACTAAAGACCAAGATACCTAGCTTTCATAGTATACCAACACCATAAGTAAGAGAATTTAAGATCAATTTAAGTCATAACACAATTAAGGCAGCATCAAATCATCAACAATCCAAAAGATCAGAACTTTCAAAGGAATATCAATCAATCAATGGGGTTCCAATCCTAAGTCTAGCAGTTAATCTAAGTCAGTAATCAAATAGAAAAAGAACTTGAATTCACACTAGGCTAGTAATCATCACAAATTCTGGTCATCATTCCTTCGACTCTATAAGACTCAACTAATCAAAAACGAAAAATTTGAAAATTTTCACCAAAAGACAAAAAATCAAAACATAGTTAGTATCATTACACCCTCTCTCAGACTTACTTCACACCGTCCCGATGTGAAAATAAATCCAAGAAAAGAGTAAGACTTGACTCAAGAAAAATGAAAATAACAAGAAAAGAAAAACTAACTTGGGTGGGTTGCCTCCCACCAAACGCTTGTTTAAAATCGTTAGCTTAACTGTAGACTACAATCTGCTAATCATGAGAATCAAATGGCTGAGCCAATGCACCTTTAACCCTTCTCCTGTTAGTGCAATAGAACATATGCACAAAGAANATATGCACAAAGAAATATAATGTTTCCCATGGCAAGAAGACATCAATCTCATCAAAGAAGCTTACTACATATGTAACATATATCATGAATTGCTCCTTGATTACTAGAGGCTCATGAGAATCAAATGCATTAGATGGAAAAATAAAATCAACTTCAGGTTTAAACGAATTCAACACAAAGTAGTCAACTTCGTCTCCATCAATCATGTAAAACACAATATTCTCACTTCTAAAGTCCATTTCAACCTTATGATTTTCTAAATCACTCAAGATCTTATCTACATCAACCACATCTCATAGGCAAGACCTTTTAAGAAGTGGACTAAACTCATCATGCATTAAAAACCTTAACTTGAGATCATGAATGTTATAACATATTCCATCATAATTCCTAGTAAGTGTTTCAAACCTCAATGTATCTAGTCTTTGAGACTCATATATATTAAATCATAACATCCATCAACAATCATGGGTGTATGCAAACTAGAAGTTATATCTTCAATGCTAGGCATGTGAAATAATTTATAATCATGAATTTTGGAGTTAAACTCAAATATATCTTCTAGTTGGCTTGGTGGAACACAATATATTACCTCTTCAAGATTATTAGCTACCATTATCTCTCCAAATGTGAGATATCTTCCCTCAAGTGCTGCTTGGTGTGAGATGAGTTATACTCGAAGAAACATAGCTAGAGCACTGCTTGGCAATGTTGGCCATTCTTTTTCAAGATAATCCAACTCTACTTTTTGTTCTTGGGTAAGCGCGCTCTCATCAAATGGTTCCTTTTCATATGACTCATCCTGAATGTTATCTTCGAATGTGTCGTCTTGCTCATGTAGCCAATCATTGTAATCCATGGCCATCACCTAAAAAATACAAAAAGAAAGATCTTAGACTAGACTTTAAAGAAAATTTAAAAGGCACTATATTGGTCCTCGGCAGCGGCGCCAAAATTCTGATAGGTTAATAATTTAAATCTTAAACTACACTACAGAGAAAATAACACTATAGTATAGATAGGGTCGAATCCCACAGAGACCAGACTGTACAACGTTCAGTTTTATATTAAATCAAGCTAAGACGAAAATAAAAGATTGCTTGTAACGAATCAAAGCAACAATTTGAAATAATAGTTGTAAACAATGAAATAAAAGCGTCATGCATTAGGGAAATCCACAAGTATTCAGTTTAAAAGCCAATGTTAACATGCAGGATTTTACTTTGAAAATAATTCTCAACATGAAAGGCAACAATAGAATAATCTCCTTTCGAAGTATTAAACCCTATGTTTGAATCATCAGAAACAAACTCTCGTCGTGTCTAACTAATTCAACCATGCAATAAAGTTCAGATTCGATTGTTCATAAGCATTCAAGACAATACTCTCGCAAGCAAGAACACTTATTCATCTAGACTAGGTCAGATCTCTAAACCAAATCTCTTTGCGTTTATTAATATAATGTTAATTAACAAGTTAGCTATTCTAATTAAATCATTAGAAACAAGTCTAAACTAAGAACCTTACAAATTCAATTCTTTATGATAAATCCTAACATTCAAACCTAGTTTCCCTAGGAAACCCTAAAACCTAACTAGAGAAATACTCATACATTAAAAAGTAAACACAAATCAATATCAAAAGAGAACTCATAATCATAAATCAATTATAGATATTGAAATATAAAAATAGGGTTCAAAAATCTTCTCCACAAAGATTCAAGATTTTTCTCCCAGTAAAACTTAGAATAATAAAAGCTTAGGTCTAAAAAACCAAGCCACAAGGCTTATATAGTGCTAAAATAAAAGAAAAAACTAAATAGAATAAAAGATAGCCTTGAGAACAAATTCTCCAAATTTTGGAAATCTTCTAAAATTTTTCGGGTGAAATGCATGATCGGGCACTTTTGGATCGATCGGACACTTTAGGGATCGATCAGGAACTTTAGGGATCGACCAGGAAATCTTTTCGTATAATTCCAAGAGAAAATGCCCGATCGGGCACTCCAGAGATCGATCAGGCATTTTAGAGGATTCCTGCGCGATCTTCTTCTGCAAGCCAACTTGACCAGTCTTCAGTAAAATAGCCATAACTTTTGATTTATTTGTTGGAATGACTTGAAACCACCTCCATATGAAAGCTAACTCACGTGGATATCTTGTGTCCAAATTTCACCTCAATACATCCACGGGAACATTTTCAAACATTGACAAACGTTTGACCCTTCTGCTGGACTCTGCATCTGCATTTGCCAATTCGCATCCAAAACGTCCAAAACACCCAAAAATCTGTAAAACATACCAAATGGCAGATAAAACCTTGGATAACACTAAATAGCAAGCATAAATGCTCACTATAAAGCGTTAAAACTGAGTGATATCAGTCATTCGTAGGTCGGATGCTTTTCCTAGGCTTATATACTCAGATCATTTACTTTCCCCCATTTTAGGTGCGATTGTCAACCAAGGAATCAGAGGGATCTCCTTCTAGGGGTTTTCTTCCAGGAAATCATATGAAGCTTAGCCCAAGGGGTCGACGACTGAGAGTTTTGCCACCCTTGCGTGCATTTTCCAATTTTTGACTTTGAAGGATCTTGGTATAGAAGTTAATTTAGTAGAAGAGGTGAACTCTTGATACACATATTGCCCTAGTCGATGAGGTGAATTCTTGATAAAGTTTGAAATTTTAGAGTAGGCGATGAAAAGTGAGTTAGGCGACGAGGTGAACTCTCGATACGCATATTCTCCTAGTCGATGAGGTGACTTCTTAATAAAGTGTGAAAATTTAGAGTGGGCGATGAGAAGTGAATTAGGAGAATAGCTCATTCTAAGAAAAAGTGAGGTAGGCCATAGGTCCTCCTCCTAAAGTGAGGGATTGTATCTCCATTTATACTATTTTGAGACAGTCAACCACTTGGGCTGGGCTGAAAGTCAAGGTCCTCATCCACGTATAATAGGTTTTTGCCCGATGTATAGGCCAAACTGATTGTTGGGATCGACTCCTTTAGTACCAACAGTCCCCCTTTAGCAAGGTGAGTCTTTTGAGCTCGTTGGTCCTTAAGCAATTGGTTCAGGCGGTGCCATGGTCAAATTGTGCCTATGAATCTTTGGTTCCAAGGAGAGAGAATGATCTTCTCTTAAGAGAGTAAGGTCGTTGCCTCTTTGGTTGATGTTGGATAGCTCGTCATAGTTTGGCTTGTCATATTTTTCTCTCCATGTAATATACTTTGGCTGTTTATATCATTAATTCTTAAGTTGCCAGGTGGTTTCCTTAGCTTTGGGGTCTTCACCTTGCAGGTCATTCATTTAGCTCATTAGATAATCGAATCTTAGCTCGCTAGGTCATCGCAACAATTCAGTTCATCACCTTAAGCTCGTCAGATCATCGTTTCTTTCAAGTCGTCATTGAAACTATTTTGGATTATTTCATCGCCATCCCTTCATGATAGGTCTAGAATTTAATTTCTAAACTACAGTGCAGAGAACATAACATAGTAGTATAAACAGGTCGAATCCCACATATATCACATATCACGACTTTCAGTTTTAAATCGAATCAATCTAAGACAATAATAAAGAGTTGTTTTGTGAAAAATGGTGAATAAAAGTGAGAAGTAAACAGTTTAAATCAATAAAATAAAAGCATCAAGCAATAAATAATTCCACAGGTTGTCAGATTTAAAAGTCAGGTTATCATGCAAGGATTTTCGTTTTGAAAATATTTCTAAACTCAAAAGAAAAAATAAGACTAATATCCTCCCGAAGTATTAGAACCCTATTTTTGAATTACTAAAGAAAAAAATCCCGCCGTATTTAAATAATTCAAACATGCATTAAGTTTAGATTTGATATGTTCATAATCTTCTAAGACAATACTCCCATAAGCAAAGACACTTATTCATCTAGACTATATCAGATTTCTACACCACACTCTTTGTGTTTATCAACCTAATATCATGAACTAAGCAGCCAGTTTAATTCAAGCATTAAGAACAAGTCTAAACTAAGAACCTAACAATTTCAGTCATTTTCTAATAAATCATAACAATCAAACATGGTTTTCATGAGAAACCCTAAAACCTAACTATAGAACTACTCAGACATTGAAACGTAAACACAAATCAATATCAAAGAAGAAATCATAATCATAAAAAATAGATATTGGAATATAACGAGGGTTCATAGAAACTTTTCTCAAATATAGAGGTTCGAGATCTTCGTCTCCCTTCGTAAAAACTAGAATAGAATAAAGCGTGATATTAAAATAAAACAAGCACATGGCTTATATAGTTTTGGAAAAAGAAAAAAACTAAAAAGATAATGAAAGATAGTATTGAGGACCAAATTTGCAAATAATGCAAAATATTCATTCTTCTTTGGGTGCAGAGATCGATCGATCTATTGATGGATCAGTCGATCTAATCGTAATTTAGATCGATCGTTCTTTGAGGGACCAATCGATCTAAACTTCTGAAAAATTCCAGGAGCAAATGCTCGATCGATCCAGAGAGGGATCGATTGTTCTTCACAATCGTGACTTTTATGCGTGGATAGTGCTCGATCAATCCCTTCAGGGATCGATCGATCTCTCAACTCTGCCACTTAGCCAAATTCTTCTGATTTTCTCTGAAATGCATCTTTTTGCTCCAAAACGACCCGAACACCNACCCCCACACACACACACATATATATATATATATATATATATATATATATATATATATATATAAATTACAAGGAAAGCACTCATATAATGCATAATAACATACATAAATTCCCTACTATTAAGCATAAAACCGAGTTATATCACTTCACCTCTTTCAACTTGTCATCGCATTTTCACTTCGCTAGGTCGTCGCCTATACTTTGTTTATCTCGTTCATGCTTCCTCATCAACCTAAAACATTGACGCCTCTACTATGAGGTTGTCATCCAATAGGTCGTCAAGTTACAAATCATGAACTCTTAGATCATCAAAATAACTTAGTTAACCAAATATTTCTATTCAATGGAGCTTTATTGAAAACATCCTTATTACTATTGACTTGCCGTCAATGTTTGTGAAATGGATTGTGACTTTTATATCCACAACTTGGTTTCAGTTGAAATTAACGGCGAACTCTTTGGTTATTTTAAGAGCAATCGTGGCTTGCGGAAAAGATGTGCCTTGTCCCCATATTTGTTTGTCATTAGAATGAATATCCTATCCGCTCTACTATATGCTACAACATGTGAGGGTTGCCTCAACTATCATCCTATGTGCCATGAAACAGGACTCACACATTTATGTTTTGCCGACGATATTTTGGTCTTTACCAATGGTTCTTTGAGCTCCATATCGATAGTGTTTGACACATTTAACAGGTTTGTGCATCTCTCCAGCTTATCCATTAATATTGACAAGTCTATAATGGTTTCAGGAGGTCTCAGTACAAATCATTAGCAGCCATACTTGGTCGATATAGCATAAAACAAGGCGAATTACCACTAAAATACTTCGGTCTTCCACTATCGTGAAAGTGTTTGAAGGTCAATGATTACTGTCAGCTTGTTTATCGGATTCGATTAAAATTCTAGGGCTGGTCAGTACGATTCCTTTTCTTCGCTGGTACACTTCAACTCCTTCAATATGTGATTCAAAGCATATCCAACTTCGGATGCTCCAATTTTTGTCTACCCCAAAAATGCATCCGATCTATTGAATAGTTGATGGCCTCCTTTCTATGGTCTGGGCCAGCTTTAAATTTAAGAAAAGCTAAACTCGCTTGGCCTAAACTCTACTGTCCAAAGACTGAGGGTGGGCTTAGCCTCAAGTCCTTATATGTGGTTAATAATGTATTCTGTTTGAAGCTCATCTAGCGAGTTATATCATTTGCATACTCCTTATGGGTAGATTGGGTCAAGCATCATCTTATTCGACGAAGCTCATTTTGGTTGGCTCCTACGTCTCAAGGCTCATAGGTTTGGCACCGATTGCTGTAACTTCATGATTTGGCTTTCTCTTTTACGCATTTCTAATTGGGAAACGGAAATTCTACATCCTTCTGGTTTGACAACTGGATATCTCTTGGTCGCTTGATTGATTTTGTTGGATTTTGTGGGATTCGCGGTTTGGGAATTCGAAGTGAAGCTTGAGTTGCTGAAGTGGAATCTACGGACTAGATCTTTCATCCTTAGAGGTATCCACCCTTACTATTCCTCATTGAGTTTCTCCGTACTATCCCCGTCCTAACACTTTTTGCTGAGTCATACATCATACTTTGGAGAGCCAAGGATGATTACAAAGCTTTATTCAAACCATCACAGGCCTTCAACTTACTGCAGGTACGTAATCCAATGCAAAGTTGGGTCAAGATAGTTTCATTCAAGCACTCTACACCAAAGCATTCATTCATCGCAAAGCTCGCTTTTCGGAATCACCTTGCAACATGAGACAAAATCGCCTACTGAAACAACAATGTTTCAGTGTCTTGTGTGCTATGTTTGCATTTATGGAAGATCGAAACCATCTTTTCTTCACCTGTATCTACTCGGCAGAGGTGTGGACAGCGCTTGTGTCACCAATCATGGCATCCTCATTCCCAACCCGTTGGGACCAGCTTTAAAGCACCATGACCTCTTGGTCTGGGTCTCTTCAATCTCTACTCTTACTTTGCCTATCCTTTCAATGTTGTATGCACACTATGGCAAGAAAGGAACAGATGTAGACATGGACATATTTCAAGACCTCCAGCAATGCTTGTTGCATGTATTCGAAAATTGATGAATGACAAGATTAGTAGTATGAGAATCTCAGGCTTGCTATCTTTCCCTAATCTTCTCCAAGTTTGGTTTAGTTATGACCACTAGGCTAATTTTTTTTATTTCTTAATCTAACCACTATTTGTACAAAGTTTTTTTTGTTGGAATAAAGTATAACAAAAGTTTTTTTTTATCCTCGGTATCTATATCCTTTTTTCAGTATCTTAATTAAATTTGCTTTTGTATTTTTGGTTTTCCTTAATCAATTAAGATTTCAATTTTTGCATTAGCTTTAATTTTTTTTTGTCGCCATATCCTAGTGTCTAGATAGTTTTCTCTCAACTGATAGCAATAAAGTTTGAATCCTGCCGTTCTCAGTTAGAAAAACGAACCTCATTAATGCAATTAGATATAAAGATGATTACCAATTTGACAAGTAGTAGCTATAATTCATAATATCGATTTGGAGCGTTACATGTACGGCGTATAATTTTTTTTTTTTTGGTTGTTTTCGAAATAGATGACTCCTACCAACCCTTATTCATATATATGTACGTAAATAAAAAAAGTCATAACCCAAACCAAATAAAAACAGGTCAAAGGAAAAAACCTGATTCAGTTTGTATCTAAAGCGGCGTGTGTGGGTTCTAAGTGTCGTGCATGCATTTTATGCGTTTCTTTTTGCTCTTCTCTTCTTTGCATGAACTCTCTCTCTCTTTCTCTCTCTATCTCACCCATAATTTTTAATTTTACATCGAAATACCCAAATTATAACTAAATAATCTTCCCAAGGAAATACCTCCTTCGCAGTTACAGTGTACTTTTCCGATTCCGCCGTCAAATTATCTTCTTCTTCTTCCTTCACGCCGTTTCTCTCCATTCTCATTGATTTCGATCTCGACGCGACTTGATTTGATCAACCTCGATGCATGCTCTATTTCAATTCACGTCGATTTCACCTTCGATTCGTGTTTCTGGCTGTTTAAGTGTTGTTTAGGGTTCTAGATTTTTGAAATTGGGATTTGAAAATCAGGTGCTGGAAGTTTCTAATTTAAGTCAAAATGTTTTCAAAGGTGTGCAATAATGTTTTATGTAGCTCGACTTCTACTGTCGAGTGGAAGAAAGGTTGGCCTCTTCGATCTGGTCACCTCGCTGATCTCTGTTATCGTTGCGGGTATCTCTCTCAATCTTTGCCTCAAGTCTCGTTCTTTTCTTAGTTTGCTCATCGTGGTGTTGTACGTAAATGAATTCAAACTTTCTAATTCATTCACCAATCTTGACTCTTTTCATCTATAAATAGCACAAATTAATGCTGAATTAATATTTTTTTTTTTCTGGTACAAAAAGGGAAATAAAAGAGAGTTTTTTGATTGCTTGTTGCAATGATTGTGTTGTGTTTATAGAACCGCTTATGAGAATTCTACTTTCTGCGAAACATTCCATTCGGACCAAGATGGTTGGAGAGAATGCTATTTGTGTGACAAGGTTCGTTTTGCAAACTCTCTATTCTTGTTTTTGGACTCTGTTGCAATGGTTGTTTGATTGAGAATCTTGCGATAACAGCGACTTCATTGTGGATGCATTGCTTCAAAGGCCATTGTCCAGCTTATGGACTATGGTGGTGTTGGTTGTATGTCCTGTGGTTCCTGTCATCAACTCAATTCGGTGAGTTTTGACTCATTTCGCTTTGTCCTGTTTGAGTATGTGTACAAGATGTTGTTCTAATGGTTACGTGCTCATTGTCTTTGGAGAATAAGACGGATGAAAGCCACCATTCTCATTCTCACATACAACATCATACTGAGATCAGTAACAATGGTGATAGATCACATTCAAAGGGTGTGAATCAGCAGATAAGACCTCCATTTTCAGTACCAGCTCACAATGCCACAAGTATCAATAGCACCGAGGAGGAGAATCTAACAGGCAATGCGAAAGAAACTGATGGTAAAAACATATCTTCTGTCCTATTGTTGCTTATCTTGGAAAATCAATGTGAGAGCATTATTAGTATAAGAAGGAACACAGAGAGTCTTATTCTATTATGTTTGTATTCCGCTGTGAATAGGTGAGAATAAAGGAAATCAAGAGGTGTTTCTTAAGAAGGATGATCCACAAGTAACAGCATTGATGCAACAAGCTGAGCTTCTCAGTGCATTGGCTCATAAAGTTAATTCAGACAGCACAGAACAAAGCATGGAGAATGCTAGGATTGGTGTTTTGGCCAGATTGCCGATGCAATCGTTAACAGATAGGCAACATGTAAACTGTGAAATTGAAATGAATATTGAAGGAGGAAGAAATGAAGCTGTTCTCTTTTCTCAACCACCCCAAAGAGCCGATTCTCAGCCACTAGTCATTGGTGGAGATAAAAGAGAAGAGTTCATGACTCAGCGTGGGTTTGGTAAGCTTCTGAAATCAGAACATACCACCGGTTATAGGCCGTATAGCACATCTTTTTCAACCGAGGTTGTTGAGGGAAAGAAACACATTGGTTCTTCTCAGTCACCCATATTCCATTCTTCTGCATCTAGTATACTGCAGAAACCTTCAAAATTAGCTCTTTCAACTCCTCCTGGGGTTAGTAAATCTGCTCAGGCACGGATTGGGAGGCCTCCTGTGGAAGGGCGCGGGAAAGGCCATTTACTTCCCCGATATTGGCCAAAATATACAGATAAAGAGGTTCAGCAGATCTCTGGAAAGTATCCTTTTATCTTGTGATTTTTTTTGCTAATTATATTATTCTAGAAACATTCCTGGTGACTCCATGTTTATCTTAACAAATCATAGTTTGAATTTGAACATTGTACCTCTTTTTGAGAAAACTCTTAGTGCCAGTGATGCTGGTCGTATTGGTCGTCTAGTTCTTCCCAAAGCCTGCGCAGAGGTAATTTCTTATTTCAATGGTGTTGTCTTTTCTTTTTTCTTTTGTTTCTAGGAGACTATCACTGAATCTGGCATGGTTTGTAGGCATATTTTCCTCCGATTAGCCAATCGGAAGGCATTCCTTTGAAAATCCAAGATGTGAAGGGTAAGGAGTGGACGTTCCAGTTCAGATTCTGGCCCAATAACAACAGTAGAATGTATGTCTTAGAAGGTGTCACTCCTTGCATACAGTCCATGATGCTACAAGCTGGTGATACAGGTAGTTCTTAATAGCCTTATAATAGAGTATTAACATCAAATCGTCATGTTGTTGTTCGTTTTCTGCCTTCTCTCATATGTGGCTCTCTTTTTAACCTTTGTATTATTGTGTACAGTAACTTTTAGCCGGGTTGATCCTGGTGGAAAGCTAGTCATGGGTTCTAGGAAGGCAGCTAATGCTGGAGACATGCAGGTTCGGGTCTCTATGGAATGGTTTTGTTTCTGGTTATTTTCATTTTTATATGTATCCAATCTTTATAACAGGGTTGTGGTCTCACCAATGGTACTTCAAACAAGGACACATCATCTTCTGGTGTTACAGAGACCCTGCCATCCATAAATGCTTCCTCACAAATATCAAAAGACTTGAAAGGTATGCCTGAGAATTTGAGCTCGCCTTGTGGTGGTAGTCGTTCGAAGAAGAGTGAGAATAATGGCGGCATGATAAGTGATGATCTCCCTCGGGTTAAAGAAAAGAAGAGGGCTCGAACCATTGGGACAAAAAATAAGAGACTGGTTTTGCATAGTGAAGAATCTATGGAACTGAAACTCACCTGGAAAGAAACTCAGGAGTTGCTTCGTCCCTCTCCTAGTGCAAAGCCTAGCATCGTCATCATTGAGGAGCATGAATTTGAAGAATTTGACGTAAGTGGTAGATCTTGTTGATTTTCTTACAAACAATATAATGGGTTGGGGTTTCATCTGATTAACCTCGAACTGGATTGCCCATAGTTAAGTAATAATTCTTGTTAATGTGCACAGGAACCTCCTGTCTTTGGTAAGAGGACGATAATCACTTCAAGACCTTCAGGGTAAGTTCTTTCTTTAAGATTTCACGTGTAAAGAATGAACGACGACATATCTGCTCCTATTATTTACTTCAATACTTGCTCTTGGGGCTTATGAACTTATCTCCAGCTTGCAAGCCATTTACTTGCAAATGTCTTTGTGGTGCAGTGGACAGGAACGATGGGCATCTTGCGACGACTGCTCTAAATGGAGAAGGTTACCTGTAGATGCTCTTCTTCCTTTCAAATGGACATGTTCTGACAATGTTTGGGACGGGACCAGGTAAGAACTTTTACAAGTTTTCCTCTGATGTCCTGTCAGCGTAATTTAATGTACATTGTTGTTAGGTGTTCATGTTCTGCACCGGAGGAGAGTCTAAAGGGACTTGAGAATGTTCTTAAAGTTGAGAGAGGTATGAAATCTCTTATAGCGTGGCCTCTCTCATGGTTCCTTTTCATGTTATGCTATCAAATTTTCTCGGTATCCTGCAAATTCATATTGAGAAGCTCAGGATACTAACTGTCTGTGTATCTGTTTAGAGTACAAGAAGAGAAGGACTGAGGAAAGCCAAGCAGCCAAAACTGAGCAAGAACCGTCTGGTTTGGATGCACTAGCAAGTGCAGCAGTCTTTGGAGACGCTTTAGGTGAGCCAGAGGTTGCTACCACTACCAGACATCCAAGGCACCGGGTTGGATGTTCTTGCATCGTCTGCATTCAGCCACCAAGTGGGAAAGGTAAACATAAGCCCAACTGTGGCTGCAACGTGTGCAGTACCGTGAAGAGAAGGTTCAAAACGCTGATGATGAGAAGGAAGAAGAAGCAGTTAGAGCGAGAAGGACCATCAGCAGAAGATGAGGTGAACAAGAGTACGGCAGAGAAGGAAGGGAAGATAGATCTGAACAGTGATCCTTATAACAGAGAAGACACGGAAGCTGTGACGGTGGAGAAAGATGAGAGCAGAAAAAGAGAAGTGGTGGCTCAAGGAGATGATAATGTAGGAGTAAAGGAGATAGAAGGAGAGGCTGAGAAAATCAATGAAGAGCCGAGAATATCAAGCTGATATGGAAAGAAGAAAAGTGAAACTCATAGCTACTTACTTATATGTTCTTTAAGAACACTAAGAGGAGAGAGAGAGGTATAGTTTTTGTATCTGATTTTGTCATTAGGTTTTAGGAGCTTTTTCTTTGACTTTTGTTTTTATAGTTTGTGGTGAGTTTGGAAATGAAGGTTGGTGTGAACCGGTTAATATTTTTGTTGTTGTTTTCAATCACACATGGAAACCAATATGTTTAAACTTTAAACTAAGATCCTTATGCTTAAAGAGTGGATATTATCTTGTCATGAAACAGCAACAGGTCGCTTTGACACAGATCTTCCAACAATGTTGTCTATTAGGAGTGGATCCCTAAATTTTTCATTTTCCAAAATCATCAATTGGGATTCACATTACTCATCCACAAGCAGAGCCAAAGACTTACTAGTTCTGTCAGTCGAAGCTTTTGTTTTGGTCGTCTCTAAGAACAAAGACACATTGGTTGTCTCTAAGAACAAAGACACAACCTTCGGGGACAAACTGGAAAAAGTTGATATATAATTAACCTCACAAGACAAATTTGTCTTCAGGGATTGATCGGGCACTTATCACGAAGAAAGCCACGTATTTGAAGATCGATCTCTTCAAGGATCGATCGAGCATTTGCTCAAGACGAGATCGATCGTGCAAGAGAGGATCAATCGAGCATTGTCAAGATCCGATAGAGACCGAAGAAGAATGAAGATTTTTCATATTTTGCACACTTGGTCCTTAAGCCTATCTTTTTTTTTATCTTTCTAGTTATTTCTTTTTTTCCAAAACTATATAAGCCTTGTGGCTAGCATTATTTTCTTTTTAAGCTTTTATAAGTTTGAGTTTACCAAGAGACGAATTCTGAACCATGTATTTTGAAGAAGAGTCTGAACTTTGATCTTGCTTTATAATATCTATTTATTTATTTAATTATATGTTCTTCTATGATTTTGTGTTGCTTTCGCTTTGCAATATCTGAGTAGTTCATTACTTAGGTTTTAAGTATTTCTCAGGGAAATCATGTTTGATTGTTAGGTTATTAATAAAGAGATTGAATTTGTTAGGTTCTCAGTCTATATTTGAACTTAATGCATGAATTAGTCTGATCACCTAGTTCTTGATAATATATTGATAAACACAAAGAGATTTGGTTTAGAAATCTGACCTAACCTAGATGAATAAACGCCTTTGCTTGCAAGAGTATTGTCTTAGAGGTTTATGAACTTATCGAATCTGAATTGTAATGCATGTTTGAATTATCTAAATACGGCGGGAGTTTTTCTTTAGTAATTTGAATATAAGGATTAGTACTTTGGGAAGAGATTAATCTAGTTTTTATCTTTTGAGTTGAGAACTATTTTCAAATGAAAATCACTGCATGATAACTTGACTTTTAAATCTGACTACATGTGGATTGCCTATTTCGTGACGTTTTTAGTTATTGTTTACAACTTCGTTATTTAAATACAGCTTAGATTCAATTACAATCATGTTATTATTCTGTCTTTTCTTGATTTGAAATTGAACTGAAAGTTGTGCTGTTTGGTCTCTGTGGATTCGACCCTTTGTTGTGCTATAGTGATATGTTCTTTTGAGTGTAGTTTAAGATTAAATTCTAAGTCTATCAGAGTATAGTCTAAGATTTTTCTTTTTATAGTACGTATCTCGTTCTTTCTTCTTGATTTTGTTCTAACAGGTGCATGACCAGACGATCTAACAAATCGACTGAACTGATCAACCTCAGTAACGCAGAACTCGCGAAGTTAGAACCCTCAAACCGGAAAGCTAAGAAGAACGCAAGATCATCCAATTCAATGGCTGACAACATTAATCTGAATAATCTGGTCGATCCTGAAGGTCCAAATAACCTACCTTTTCCTGACTCAATCAGCTGATCATGATCATGAACTGATATATTTGCCTTTTAAGGCTTTTTGACGTTGATTTCTATTGCATTCTAGGTTTCTTTTAGCTTGAATTTAGATCCATATAGGTTGAATTTTCATATAATTCCATATTTCATGTGTTGAATGTGAGTGGAATCAAAAACAGGATCAATTGGATGCAAAAAAGCTAAAAAAAAAAACTTAAAAGAGGATCGAACCAACATACGTTAAAGATCAAGTGATTTGGAGATATTGCAATGGAAATTTCATAATGGAATCTTCAAGGATATTGTAGCCATCAATTTAGTCTTTCCAACAAGCCAAAAATCACCTTAAACTCCCCGGGAATCACAAGATATGAACCGGCAAAGTTGTGATCCGCTAGATTCGAAGCTTCAAACCATCCACTCCAAAGATGCACTTTTTCACCAGCTTCCATTGTGAATTAGGCGAAGACTTATTCATCAAGATTGTATCCCTTTGAGTCAAATTTACACAGAGATATCACACGCCATCATAGCTTCAAATTTGAGAGAGTTATGGACCCCGAACTGAAAACTGGTCAAACTGTCTCGCTAGAAGAAGATGTTGCCCAGTACCATCAGGTTGATATGGGTATACCAGACAAGTGGTATCGGTCATTTGAGGCTGGTATGGAGTGCCGAAGAGTCAAAATTCAAGTATTGACCAAGACTTTTACCCATTTTGCATTGGGTTAACCCACATGTTTTTGGGTAAACCCAAGACACTTTGGGACTAGTATTTAAGCATTTTAAATCTAGTTTTTGGAGACTCATATCCTTTTATCTTATCTCTTTCTCTCTTTAAAAACTTTGTAAATATTTTGGATCTTAGTTAATTTGAAGTTGATGTTTGCTATGATTGTTGATTTCTCTTTATTTTATGTTTCTAATCATGATTATGAATACTTTCACCATTGGAATGTGTGTATTACCCATGATTAGTGAGTAGTTCAATCCAAAGCATTTGGGTTAGGTAGATTAGGGGATTAGATGATTGAATATGATATTTAGGGGCTTAATAGACTAGATCTTCAAATAATAAGTGCACTTAATGCTAAATTTGTCTTGGCCATTCAAGTTTACACTATAGGTGAATTGTGCTCGGAAGGTGTTCGATGAAATGCCGGAACCAATCATTTTTTGCTAAATGATGCTATCCAATGGATTGTTCTTAGCTAGTTTAGTAGTTGATGATGAATTAGATCTTAATGCCTTCTTTTATGCAATTATCCAAGGGGTTGTTCTTAGTTACATCATTAGGAGAGGGATTAGTGCCATGAGAGTGGATTAGTCTAATTAGTGGAATTCTAGACTAAGGATTAGCACCGGAATGTGAGTAGTAACATCATAGAATATCATTTGATCTCTCGAATCGATTGTCTTTGCCTATTTGCTTAGTTTTTCCTTTTTATTTACATTTCCAATCTTAGTTGACTTTTCTTGATTGCTGTTGACTTTTGCTTGCTTTGACTTTTTAGTTGACTTTTACTTATGTTTGGTTTAATGCATGATTAGGATGTAAGAATTAAAACCACTTAATGATTTGGCTTAGATTAAATGAAATTCTTGTAAGTTTGAGTGTGTTGATCATTCTGAATTGGATTGATAACCTATTGTACTGCAATGATGATGATAGTGCATAGGAATTGAATTAGTAAAATTCTACTATCAATTTGGCGCCGTTGCCAATTCAGGAATTTGATTAACCATTAGAACTTTTAATTTTCTTGGGACTAAGCTCTTTTACTTTTCTCTACTTTGGGATAGAATGATGGCAATGGATTACAATGATTTGATACATGGGGACACATTTGAAGAGGATATCAAGGAGGAGCAATATAAGTAGGACCCACCATTGGATGAGAACATGCTTACCTCGGAACAAAGAGTAGAGCTGGCTCATCAAGAAAAATAACATCTAACAATGGCGAGGAGTGATCTAGCTATCATTATTCGACTCAATCTCCTCTCACACTGAGCAATACTTGAGGGAAGAGAGCTCAGTTTTGGAGAGATACAAGTAGCTCATGGACTCCAAGAAGTAATATATTGGGTTCCACGAGAAGGTATATATGAGCTAAACTTTGACTTTGATGTTAATGAAAACTGCTCCATTCCTAGCATTGAGGATGTAAGTTCTAGTTTCCATACGCACATGCTTCTTGATCAATGCTATGAATTGATATGTGTTTCTAAAAAGCTAGCTACTTCGAGGTTTGAAAACCTTACTAGGGATTATGATGAAGTATGTTATGTCATTAATGATTTCAAATTATAGTTTTCAATGCATGAGGAGTTTAATCCACTTCTTGAACAATCTTGTCTAGGAGATGTGCTTAACATAGATAATATCTTGAATGATTTATATACTCCTAAGTATGAGATGGATTTTAGAAGTGATAATGATGTATTCTACATGATTGATGGAGATGAAGTTGACTACTTTGTGTTGAATTCGTTTAAATCTGAAGTTGATTTTATCTTTCCATCTAATGCATTTTCACCTCTTGAGAATCTAGTAATAAAAAAAATCCATGACACATGCCACCTTTATCGTACACTTCTTTGCCCAGATTTGTGTCTTTTTGTTATGGGCGACATTGTCTTTCTTTGTGTACATTGTCTATTGCACTAATAGGAGAAGGACTGAAAGTGCATTGGCTCAACCTTTTGATTTTTATGATTAGTAAATTGTGCTCCAAAGTCAAGCTGAGACTTAAAACAAGCTCACTTGGGAGGAAGTCTCATGTCTATCCTTTGTACATATCCTTTAAATTTAAGTCTTTACTTTAGTTTTTAAATTTGGTTTGGTATGATTTTGGGTATTATGTCTTGGATCATGCTTGGATGTTGATTAGATATAGGTTTCGTTCTTCTTAGAATTACCAGAAGGTTTTAAAAGGCCAAATATCTACTTGGGAGCAAAACATGATCAAGAAGAAGCCATACCGGGCAACGTGTATCGGCCAATCTGCACAGTATCGATGTAGAGGGCGGCATATCGGACGGATGTAGCCAATATAACCTAGCCAATATGATCATATCAGCTGCATTGTACCAGTCGCCCTTACCCGTTATCAACTAGAAGGAAACAATATCGACTTGCAAACCCCAATACAGGTAAGTCGATACAAGCATATCAGGTGATGTGTATCAGTTGAAATCAACCGATACGATCCAACAAAAATGTAATGGTCATTCTAACCGATACACCCACCTGATACATAACTTTCTGGTCTAAATTTTAGCTGATCCCCTTGGCCCCACTACAATTGAGGTACTCCTTCGCACCTTGTCTATATTTTCATGCATTTTCTTTCTTATGTTTCGTTTCCCCCTCCAGATTTCTTTCACACGGGGACTGTGTGAATTATATTTGGGGGGAGGGACCGTAGCTTACATTATGTTTAATTTTTGTTCTTATCATGCATTATGCATTGTTAATAGTTAAGCTTTATAAAAACCCATAAAAATCGAAAAATTTCAAAATTTTCAAAAAGATTGCATCTTGTTTCATTATTAGCATGCTTTAGTTCATCCTAGATTGCATTTGCATAGGAAGCCAATTATGATATTGCCTTGTAAAGTTTAAGCTCTAGTCTTTTGAATTAGCATCTCAAGTGTGATGGATTGGATTGAACATTCTAGTAGTCTTGAAAAGTCTTGAAGTTCACGTCTTGGATCTTGAAGTTTGAAAATCTATTGGTTTAGTCTTGAAACTTTCTAGATCTGGGTTATCTTCATAACTATCTGGACTTAATTTGAATTTCTAATTAGCTTGCTGAATAGTTATCTTGGTGTGTTTCAAGGCTTATTTGTTTTTAAAACGGTTTAGTTACCCAAAAGCCTAAACACTTGTAACTAAACCAGTCATTCACATTTTTAGGATGATTTCCCTCTCCACCTTTAACCCAATTAGCCCAAACACTTGCGAGTTTATTTTCTTTAGTGATTGATCGGCAAAAACTCAAGAGTATAAGGGGCAACAATTGACAATTTCCATTTAGCTAGATTGATGATATCATCTAACATTTAGGAAGGATAGTTATGAATATAAATGTTGGGTGTTGGAAAGTTCTTAATGGTTTTGGGTTTTAACTATAGAAATATTTATGATTCTTGCTCTAAAGAGATAAGGGTAGAGGTAGTTTGGTGGTTTAAGCTTCAAAAGAAGATGTTTGGGGAAGTAAGAAAAAAAGAAAGGGAATGATGAGTTTGAGAAAGAATGACAAGTCTCCACTAGATTAGAAAGAAAAATATTGAGAAGCCCCTAAGTAAAAAGCTCTAAGTTTAATGAAAAGAAGGCTAGAAAAAATATGCAATATAAAAAGATTAGCCTAAGTGATTAAATGATTAAAAAAGAGCTAATGCAAATTGATATTGTACATGGGAAAGTATGATAAGTTTAGTGGAGAACGAATGAGAGCCTAAAGAAAGATAAAAAAATGGTTGGTTTGAGAGGTTTAAATTTGAAAAGAATGGTTAGAATCATTTAAGAATGGATAGAATAAGACTTAGTTTTGGGGAATGATTAGAAATGGAAGTTGAAAGATTGTATTCCTCATTGCCCTTTGTCTCATTTTGATTTTGCTAATTTAATCACTCCCTTTGAGTGATAACCCAATGATTGTGTGCAAACTTTCTTTTGATGCATTGGAATCCCCTTTTCGACCTAACCAATTGAAACCATTAAGTTAACTATTTGAGAATGCTTCATCTATCTAAAATTGAATGTAGGAAGGTAGATTAGACTAGACAAGTAATCACTTGCTTTTAGTGATAGAATGGATAGTGAAGATGCATGAATGATTTGATGAGTAGTGATACTAGTTTGAGATTGATGATGTATTGTGTTTGAGATGCTAGCTCATTAGACTTCGGTTTAATCTTTTGGTTCTGAGGTTTCCACCTTCAAACCTCTTCTCCGAGTTTATGAATTACTTGCTTGAGAGCAAGCAAGGATTAAGTTTAGGGGAGTTGATATCTTTGCTTTTTAAGGCTTTTTAACGTCGATTTCTATTGCATTCTAGGTTGTTTAGCTTGCATTTAGATCCATATAGGTTACATTTGCATATAATTCCATATTTCAGGTGTTAAATGTGAGTGGAATCAAAAGAAAGATCAATTGGATGCAAAAGAGCTAAAAAAGAACTTAAAAGAGGATCAAACCAACATGCCTTAAAGATCAAGTGATTTGGAGATATTGCAATAGAAATTTCATCATAGAATCTTTAATTATATTTTATCCATCAATTTAAGCTTTCCAACAAGCTAAAAATCACCTTAAATGCCCCGGGGAATCGCAAGATATGAACTGGAAAAGTTGTGATCTGCTATATTCGAAGCCATCCACCCCAAAGATGCATCTTTTGCACCAGCTTCCATTGATAATTAGGAGAACAATTCTTTATCAAAATTGTATCCCTTTGAGTCAGCTTTCCAAAAAGATATCGCCCGCCATCATAGCTTCAAAGGTGAGAGAGTTATGGACCCCGAACTTAAGATGTGTCAAACTGTCTCGCAGAAGAAGCTGCTGCCCGGTACCATCAGGTTGATATGGGTATACCGGAAAAGTGGTATCGGTCATTGGAGGCCAGTATGGAGTGTTGAAGAGTCAAAATTCAAGTATTGACCAAGATTTTTACCCATTTTTCATTGGGTTAACCCACATGTTTTTGGATAAACCCAAGACACTTTAGAAATAGTATTTAAGCATTTTAAACCTAGTTTTTGGAGACTCTCATCCTTTTATCTTATCTCTTTCTCTCTTAAAAAACATTGTAAATATTTTGGATCTTAGTTTTAATTTGAAGTTTATCTTTGCTTTGATTATTGATTTCTCTTTACTTTATGTTACTAATCATGATTATGCATACTTACACCACTGGAAAGTGTGTATTACCCATGATTAGTGAGTAGTTCAATCCTAAACATTTGGGTTAGGTAGATTAGGGGGATTAGATGATTGAATATGATATTTAGGGGTTTAGTAGATTATATCTTCAAACAATATGTGTGCTTAATGGTAAATTTGCCTTGGCCATTCAAGTTTACACTATAGGTGAATTATGCCCGGAAAGTGTTCGATGAAATGCCCAAACCAATTATTGTTTGCTAAATGATGATATCCAAGATATTTTTCCTAGCTAGTTTAGTAGTTGTTGATGAATTAGATCTTAATTCTTTCTTTTATGCAATTACTAAGGGATTGTTCTTAGTTGCATCATTAGGAGAAGGATTAGTGCCATGAGAGTGGATTAGTCTAATTAGTGGAATTCTAGACTAAGGATTAACACCGGAATGTGAGTAGTAACATCATAGAATGTCATTTGATCTCCCGAATCGATTGCCTTTGCCCATTTGCTTAGTCTTTCCTTTTGATTTACATTTTCAATCTTAGTTGACTCTTTCTTGAATGTTGTTGACTTTGGCTTGCTTTGATTTTTTTGTTGACTTTTACTTATGTTTGGTTTAATACATGGTTAGGATGTTAGAATTAAAACTATTTAATGATTTGGCTTAAACTAAATGAAATTATTGTTAGTTTGAGTCTGTTGATCATTCTGAATTGGATTGATAACCTATTATACTCCAATGATGATGATAGTACATGGGAATTGAATTAGTAAAATCCTACTATCATCAACCTAGTGAGAGGAGGTGCTAACGACAATCCAGTGCCACCAAGACCGCCAGTAAATCAACCAGCTGGCAATATTGATGCAAGAAACTTCATCTTGATGGGCGATCCAAATTGGTTTACTAACCAGCATCCCGCTCAAAATCACCTTCTGGTTGGTGATTTCAACAACCCTGAAACATTCTTTGCTAACAGGAATACCATTCAACCCCCTGCAATCTCAACGTCAGGAGTACCAATTCCCCATTCAGCTTGTTCAGATGCCTTGCCACAATCAATTCCATGGTTTACCCACTGTACATCTTATGGACCACATTGATAACTTTGAGGACATTTGCAGCACTATCCAACTTAGTGGAGTATCAAGAGGTTTCATACGCTGCAAGCTTTTCCGTCACTCTCTAGCTGAAAGAGCTCTTTGGTTGTTGAAATCCTTACATGCTGTATCTATTAGAACTTGGGATGATTGTAAAGCCAAGTTCCTAAATCACTTCTTCACAACTACTAGGACCAACTCTTTACGAAACAAGATCTCTAGATTTCAACAAAGTCTTGTAGAGTCATTTTATGAAGCCTGGGAACGATTCAAGGAGCATCTTTGTGATTACCCACACAATGGTTTCTCAGATATAAGGAATTGATCAGAAATACCAGATGTCTTTAGATACAACAAGTGATGGTGATTTCATAACTAAAGCTATCCCAGATGCCTATTGGTTAATAGAGAACCTAGCTATTAGCAATAACAACCACTGCCCATAATTTGATAGAAGAGCCAAAGTAACTACATCTGAAAACTCTGAACTTTCAGAAGTGAAGGGAAAAGTCTCAGAGATGAAAGGGCTGCTTCCTCAACTTCTCAAGAATCATAACCGGAAACATGTCAGTTTTGTGGATGATGCAAAAGCTGTTTATTTTGCTTTCCAAGAGCAAGACAATGAAGTTTATGAGGAAGAAGTGAGATACATCAATAGCCAAGGTCAAAGGATGTACAATCAAGGGTACAACTCAGGTTTCAACAAGAATCACTCAAATCTCTCTTGGATAAGCAACATTGTGTAAAATCATCGTGATCAAGTTTACCTAACTCATTAGAAGCCTTTTATGCAAAACTCTGGTAAGCAATTTTCTTTAAACTCAGGATGTGGTGGTTTCAAAGGAAACCAAGACATGAATTTTGTGCAAAACTCTAATTTAGGGTTTTCAAAAGACCTCTCAGCCTTCTTTTCAACAAACACCTCCACCTCAAGCTCAACAACCTAATATTGTGGAAATGATGCTAAAAAACTCTTGGAAGGGCAACAACAGTCTCAAAGAGAAGTCAGTGAGTTAAACCAGAAGTTTGAAGCCATATCTACGCATGTGTAGCATCTTGATACTCAAGTTACTCAAACTGCTGAAACTGTAAGGAGACCAACGAGGTTCGTCCTGGATAATCTGACACCAATCCCAAGAAACAGGAATATGTGAATGATATAATGCTGAGAAATGGTAAATATCCGCCTATTACCAAGGGGGAAATTAATTAGTGGATGGATTGGTTGCAGAAGTTGATGAATCCGAAAAATATGTAGATTTAGAGAAGTTTAAAAATGATTCAGACTCGACAGATCGATCGAGCACCTTACGATCGATTGATCCTTCTAGTTTCGGCAAGAGAGATTGATCGACCTTTCCTAGATCGATCGGGCATCCAATTGAAAAAATCTAGGGATAAATGATAGATCGGGCACCTTTGACGCTCGATCGATTCCTGAGATCGAGCAGGAAGATCACAACCAAAGTGTTCGACCGATCTCTCCTAGATTGATTGAGCATACAAATAATAATTCAAAAAATTTAGGAGATCAATCGATCCCTAAGAAATTGTTCGATCCCTATGCTGAAACTGTTGTTGTCCCTTCAAAGTTTACAAACCAAAGGTGCCAAATATGGTGAAACCCAACACTTCCAAGAAAGATTTAGAAGATGCAAAATGCAAAGAGATGATCAAAGAATTGAATGTGAGACTTTCATTCTTTGATGCATGTCAAATGATTCCATCCATGAAGAAGTATGTTAAGAGCATAGTTACAAGCAAGATTACATTAGAAGAAGTGGCAATGATGATTATAGAGGAATGTAGTTCTATCCTACAAAATCGAATACCGAAGAAGCTTGGAGACCTACGAAGCTTTGTTCTCTCAGTCGAGATTAGAGATATCACATTTTCATGATCTCTCTATGATTTGGGTTCTAGCATAAATGTCATGCCTTTCTCTGTTGCTAAGCGGTCGGGAATGAAGACATCAAGGGTACAAAGATTTTATTGGTTCTTGTTGATCTTTCAGTGAAGTATCCCATTGGAGTCCTAGAGAACCTACCTGTTAAGATTGGAACAACCTTTGTACCAACCAACTTTGCGATTATGGAACTTGGAGAAGAACCCGAAGATCCTTTGATTCTAGGGAGACCCTTTCTAGCTACATCAAGAGCAATCATTGATGTGAAGAAAGGCAAGATCGATCTTCATTTTGGTGATATGGTGATGAAGTTCAATTTGCAAGAGGTCCTGAAGAAACATTCTTTGAAAAAATCCTTTTGGGTTGATACCGTTGCTGAAGCTGTAGAGGGAGTTGATGATGATTTCTTATTTGATGATCCCTTAGAGATTGCATTGACTAATGCTACTGATGCATCCCTTAGTGATGAGGTTACATATTTTCCCAAGATGTTTGATGCTAGTATATGAATTGAGGAGAAGAGTGATTATGTGGCATTAGTGGAGGCAACTGCCAAGCCTCCACCTAAATCGTACCCTGCACCTATTGATGATCCATGAAACAATCTGGAAGCTACAAAGACGGAACTTAAAACCCTCCCAGCAGGGCTCAAGTACGCGTTTCTAGGTCCTAATTCTACATACCTTGTGATTGTGAATGCCAATCTAAATAATGAAGAGAGTGCTTTGCTTTTGTGTCAATTGAGGAAGTACCGTAGAACTCTAGGTTACACTTTAAATGATATCACAGCGATTTCACCAGATTTATGCATGCATATGATACATTTAGAAGATGAATCTAAGACTTATATAGAACACAAAGGCTTTTGAATCCTAACCTAAAATATGTTGTTATGAAAGAGATAATGAAACTTCTAGATGCATGAATTATTTATCCTATTTCAGACAATAATTGGGTTAGTCCTGTGCATATAGTTCCTAAGAAAGGGGGTATAACAGTTGTTAAAAATGATAAGGATGAGTTGATTCCAACTAGAACTGTTATAGGTCATAGAATGTGCATTGACTATAGGAAATGGAATGGTGCTACTCGCAAAGATCATTTTTCTTTACCTTTTATTGACCATATGCTTGACTGATTAGCTAATCACCCTTACTACTGTTTCTTAGATGGTTATTCAAGTTTCTTTCAGTTTCCCATTCACCCATATGACCAGAAGAAGATGACATTCACATGTCCATTTTGTATTTATGTATATCGCATGATACCTTTTGGACTGTGCAATGCCCCCATGACTTTTGAGAGATGCATGATGTCCATTTTCACTAATCTAATAGAAGACGTCATGAAAGTATTCATGGACAATTTCTCTGTCTATGGATCTTCCTTTGATGTATGTGTTGCTAATTTTTGCAGGGTTTCACATAAATGTGAGGAGAAACACTTAGTACTCAACTGGGAGAAATGCCACTTTATGGTGATAAATGGGTTTGTCTTAGGACACAAGATCTCTGAGAAAGGTATTGAAGTAGATAAAGTTAAGATTGAGGTTATGACTAATTTGTAAGGACCCAAGTATGTAAAAGACGTTTGCAGCTTTTTAGATCATGTAGATTTCTACAGGAGATTCGTTAAAAACTTCTCAAAAATCGCTAGACCTCTTACAAAGCTGTTGTGCAAGGAAGTCAAATTCAAGTGGGGTAATGAATGCCAGAGTTCCTTTCTCGCAATCAAATGAATTTAGTGAGTGCTCCAATAGTTCAACCACCAGATTGGGATTTGCCTTTTTGAGGTAATATGTGATGTCACCGATTATGAGGTAGGAGCTGTTCTTAGACAACGAAAGGATAAGAAACTCCATGTTATCTATTATGCCTCAAGAACTCTGGATGGAGCTCAATGCAATTATGCCACAACTGAGAAGGAGTTACTAGCCATTGTTTTTTCCTTTGAGAAATTCAGATCCTATCTAGTGGGATCCAAAGTAGTAGTCCACACCGATCATGCGGGTTTGAGGTATCTCTTAAATAAAAAGGATGTTAAACCCAGATTACTGCGTTGGATTTTACTTTGACAGGAATTCGATTTGGAGATCAAGGATAAGAGGGGAATAGAGAATGGAGTTGCATATCACCTTTCCAGACTTAGAGTGGATGATGATCTTCCCATAAATGATAGTCTACCTAAAGAGAAGATCTATGCCATTAGCACAAGAGTGGATGAGAATCATTTTATCCCTCGAATTTATAAATCTGATGTAATAACTCCTTGGTTTCGTGATTTTGGTAACTATTTGGCTGCTGATGTTGAACCACAAGATTTTACAGGTTACCGAAAGAAGAAGTTCTTAAGGGATGTCAGACACTATTACTGGGATGAACCATATCCTACAATCTTTTTTCAGACAATATGTTCTGGAGGTGTCTGCTTGAGGAGGAGATTTAGAATGTCTTGTACCATTGTCATAGTTCGGATTATGCTGGTGCATTAAAGACTGTTTCTAAGGTGCTTCAAGCATGTTTCTAGTGGCCTACAATGTTCAGAGACGCTCATGCCTTCACCTTTCACAGCGATTCATGCGAACGACAAGGAAATATCTCAAAACGAAATGAGATGCCCCCATAACTTCATTTTAGAAGTAGAGGTTTTTGATCTGTGGGAAATTAACTTCATGGGTATTTTCCCTATGTCTCATAAGAATCTCTATATCCTTGTTGTTGTTGATTATGTTTCTAAGTGGGTTGAAGCAATAGCTAGCCCCACTAATGATTATAAGGTTGTGCTAAAAATGTTCAAATATGTGATTTGAACATTTTTGGTGTTCCTAGAATAGTCATTAGCGATGGACGCTCTCATTTCATCAACAAAGTATTCGATGGGTTACTCAAGAAACATGGAGTCAAATACAAAGTGGCAACACCATATCATCCTCAAACTAGTGGACATGTAGAGGTTTCTGATAGGGATATTAAATCTATTCTGCAGAAAACAGTAAACAGTTCCAGAAAGGATTGGTCATTGAGGCTGAATGATGCTCTTTGGGCCCCTTTAGGTACTATTCTCTTTCACCTTGTTTATGGTAAAACCTATCATTTTCCTGTAGAGTTGGGACACAAGGCTGCTTGGGCTATCAATTTGCTGAACTTTGACACAAAATCCGCTTTGGAGAGACTTCTTATTCAACTTCATGAGTTGAAAGAGATCATACACATAGCCTATGAGAAATGCAAGATCTACAACGAACATACTAAAGCTGCTCATGTAAAGAATTCCTCGAGACATTCAACAAGGTGATCAGGTGTTTCTCTATAATTCACGCTTGAAACTCTTCCCTGGAAAATTGAAGTCTAGGTGGTCTGTACCTTTCGTCATCAAAGAGGTAAGATTATATGGTGTTGTTGTCCTACATAACCGAGACGGTGGTGAATTCGTTGTGAACAGTTAAAGGCTGAATCCTTATTACTTTTGAGCTTTCAGAAGTAAATGACATACCTCTTTCTAATCCATCCCTGCTTAGAGGTAAGTACCGTCAAGCTAATGACGTTAAACAAGCGTTGAGTGGGAGGCAATCCACTATTTTGGTGTTTTAGTTTAGTTATATCTTAGTTTTTGAGTCAGTTTCATTTCATTTACTAACCTACTAACTTTCAGTTTTGATTTTGATGTGAATTGGAATTTTAGAAACACTAACTGAAATGGTTAGGAGATTTCTTAGAGTCAACTGCATGATCAGGCAGCTAGAGATCGTTCGAGCACTTTGCACGATCAAATCTGGTGTTGCTTGATGCATGATCGGGTAGCCTAGGAGATCGATTGCGCGTTTCCCCCTAGAAAAATTCGGATATTCAGATCAATCGGGCATAACGGGATCGATCAGGCGTTTTTCTCGCCAACCTGCTCCAGATAGGTTGCACGATCGGGCATCAATCATGCCCGATCGGGCGTTTCTCCCTGGAAAATTTAACATAAGAGCCCGATCAGGCACTCCATGGATCGATCGAGCACTCCCCCAGGTAAACCCAATCTCACTTGATTTAAACCGAATTTTTGGATTTTAACCCGATTTTACTTGAATTAAACCGATTTCTCCCTTTTCTTAAAACCCTAATCGAGATTTCATCCTCATTCCACCATTGTTTTCCTCTCAAAATTTCAAAATCTTCTCAAATCTCCAAAGCTCTATCTCCCTTGAATCTCAATAGTTTTTTGCGATTTTTTTTACTCTAATCCACTCGGTTTTCACCCTCTATCAGATTCTCTCACTCTCATCTCGATTCAACAAGGTATGAATTCACATTACCCTTATTTTGGTCGAAAATTTTGAGATGTTCTTTGGGTTTTGTGATTTTGATGCTTGGAACATTTATCTAGGTTGTTAATCTACTCCCTTTGCACTAAAACGCCACATGCAAAATGATTTGAGAAGTTTGGGTGTTTGATTGAGATGTTTGTGCCTTACTGTTTAACAAATTGGATTTAGGGTTTCATATGAATTGATTGTTGTTTACTTGCTATGTTTAGGGTCTCATTTGAGTATCACATGGTGTTATATGGATGATATTTGCTAAAATTGTGCATTTTGACTTTCTAATTTTTCATTCAATTGGTTTGAATTTGGTCACATGTATGGTATCACCTAATGATTCTTGCCTAGGTTACTTGGTATTGCTTAAGTCATTGTTTGCCATTACCATTTCACTCAATTTAGGATTTTTTTGGACTCATGTTCCGGTTGGTTTATCATTGAAGTATCTTGATTTTTACTAGTTGAAACTAGTTATGCTTGATCATTGCTTATTACTTCTTTTTATCTAGACTTATCTCTCTCGCTTGTGATTCTTGCTAATTCTCCATTAGTATTGATCGATAAATGCGGTTCGCTTGGTTTCTCTATCAATAATTCTTGTTAATTTTTCATTAGGATTGCTCGATTTTTGATAAACCATTTGTTGATGTGTGTTGAATTGATTACATCACTCATTCCTCTTTTAAGTCTTTTCATTTCAGGAACATGTCTGAAAACGATGATTACCAATCGTCGGGTACAAAAAAAGTTGATCAAGAGCACGTAAGCAACATGAACCGAGCACCACACGTTCTCAATCCACCGCACAACCTGTTGCTAAGAAGAAAAAGGGCTATACTGTCGTTGAGAAATAGAAGGGTACTGTTGCGGGAAGTGAACCGGTTATTGATCCCAAGTTCCTACAAGCACCTTGGCTCCACGCAGCCGGTGTACCTTCTGAGAGTAATCGTTTAGACTATGCGGTCACGGAGTTGAAGAACCACAACAATCGGAAGGATAGGAAAGTGACCGAAAAATGGAATCTTATGACAGAATGTTATATAACACCTTTCTCCATACCTCTTTCGAGCCTACTCGTTTCTTCGATCTCTCTACTTTGCTTTCTCTTTAGGTCTATGAAGATGTGCAAAAGATGTTTGAAGCTATGGGTCTTGGTAATTTTCCTTTTCAGACATACCCTGTATACAAGGATCTAGCTCGTCAATTCTTAGCATCTTTCTGCATCGTTAGTGACAACCATGATGAACTTAGTCTATCTGAGACGAAGGTGCATTTCTTTTGCTTGGGAAAGCTTTATAAGATCCCTATGGCCGAGTTTGGAGTCATCTTTGGATTCCAAGCAGAAGGACATCTTCCCAAGCTTCACAAGTTTTACTCTCATCATGATCTTTGGGATGTGAAAGCTCGAGGCCGTTTTGTTATCAAGAGCGCGAAGATGACATTAATCCGTTACCCTACCGTCCGTCTTACCGTTAAGATTCTCAGCAACCTCTTCTATGGAAAGAAGGAATCCGGCTCCACCCCTAACCAATAACTATAGTTTCTTGATATACTTGTATTTTAACTTGGTTTTACCTTTTTCCGCATCCATTTAGGTAGATTCACTAGCATTTAGGCACATATAGGTTGCATTTGCTTGTGCATTATCATGTTTCAGGTGATAGGAACCTTGGATGCGACTTACGGATCGAAAAAGGATCGAAAACACGAAGAAACGGCACAAAACAGAGCGTATCGGTCATATATATCGGTCAGGGATAGAGCACCTGACCGATACAAGATGTGATTTCGGGCAGGGAGTTATATCGGTCTTTATATCGGTCATGACCTGACCGATTTGACCATATCGGTCATATATATCGGTCAGTCTTGACCGATACAGACCGATAAAAGTC
>OVBE01001243.1:0-38460 GCA_900406425.1 Iberis pinnata | reverse complement strand
CTACTACAACGACATGATAGTATAATATGAATTGACACGTAAAAATCATACTATCAAGCTTGCATACTTGGTAAACATTGTAGAACTGTGTTTCCTAAGTCTACAACTATCTATGAGCATTGTTTTGATCTCATTTATTCTGATGTTTGGACTTCTCCTTGTGAATCTCGAGAACATCATAAATATTTTTTCACGCTCATTGATGAGAAATCCAAACATACTTGGTTAACCTTATTGCAATCTAAAGACCTAGTTTTAGAAGCATTTATAAACTTTCAAACATACATCTCTAACCATTTTGATTCAAAGATTATAACTCTTAGATCTAACAATGGAGGAGAGTATACAAGCAATGCATTCAAAAATCACCTAGCCAAACATGGGATTGTGCATCAAACAAGCTGCTCGCATACACCTCAACAAAATGGAGTCGCTGAGAGAAAGAATAGATATCTTATGGAGGTGGCAAGGTACATTATGTTTCATTCAAATGTCCCTAAAAGATTCTAGTCAGATGCAATGGTGTCAGCTTATTATCTCATCAACAAAATCCCCACCAAAGTGCTTTATGACATATCTTTGTTTGAGGTATTAAATAGGACTAAACCACCACTTAATCACTTACGAGTTTTTGGGTGTGTATGCTATGTTTTAGTACCTGGAGATCAAAGAAATAAGATGGAAGCTAGGAGCATCAAAACAATGTTCATAGGGTATGCAATCAACCAAAAGGGTTACAAGTGTTACTTACCTGAAGCTAGGAAGATTCTCACCTCTACATATGTGAAATTTATGGAGGCTAAAGGTTATTACGCTGAGAGGAATTGTGATTCACTAAAAGACTTTCCTCATTCACCCTCAGACATGGCTGAGAACCTGAAGTAATTACTAGAAAGTCTATGATTAAACTACCAAACCCAACCTCAAACATCAGCACCACCCCCTTCACAACCTGAAGAAACGGTGGCACAAGATGATGAAATCTTGCACCTTGATCATTATGAGGAAAATAATACACAACCTCAATTTGATCTGAAAAAACAACCTCAATGTGATCCGGAAACACAACCTCAATGTGATCCGGAAACACATCAACAAGAAAACCCGGGTACATCAACAGAAGATCATCTGAATTCTACAGCCCATGATCAAGGTGAAAGACAAGATTAACAAGAAGAACATCATGTTTTGAGAAGAAGTACATGGATTAGGAAACCAACATTAAATTGGATAAACAAAGGTTTCACTACAACAACAAAGCAATAGCCCATCCAATCCAAGGAGTTTGTTCCTTATCTCACTTTCCTTTGGCTCGCCAAGCTTTTGTTGATAAGTTGGATCAAGAAAAGGTTCCAAGATCATATAGTGAAGCCATGGAATATCAAGTATGGAGAGAAGCCGTAAATAGTGAGCTAAAGGCCATGGAAAAAAATATGTTAGCTCAAAATGGGTATTTACAATTAAATACAAGGCTAATGGTGATGTAGAAAGGCACAAAGCAAGACTTGTGGCAAGGGGCTTTACACAAACATATGGAGAAAATTGTTTGGACACTTTTGCACATGTAGAAAATCTACACACGGTAAGGGTTATCTTATCCATTGCAACTACCCTTGAATGGGAACTTTGGCAGATGGATGTCAAAAATGCATTTCTTCATGGTTAATTAGAAGATGAAGTGTACATGAGCCCACCACCAGGTGTTGAAAGGTCAATAACTCAAGGGAAAATACTAAGACTCAAGAAAGCTATCTATGGACTCAAGCAATCTCCAAGAGCTTGGTACCACAAGTTAAGCTCCACCTTGAAAGCAAGAGGTTTTACAAGGTCAGAGAGCGATCATACATTATTTACACTCAATGGACAAAGAGGTATCGTAGGCATTCTCATCTATGTAGATGATTTAATCATTTCTGGGAATGCCAAGGTAGGAATTCTAAACACTAAATAATTTCTCAAATATGTGTTTGATATTAAGGATTTAGGTGAATTAAAGTACTTTCTTGGGATAGAAGTGTGTCGATCCAAAGATGGATTATTTGTATCTCAAAGGAAGTACACACTCGATCTTTTGAATGAAACAGGAAAACTTGGATCAAGACCTTGCAAGACACCACTTGAGGATGGTTATAAAGTCAGTAGAGAGGGGGAGACTGAAGATAGGCCATATGAAGATCAACATCAATACAAAAGATTGGTTGGTAAGTTTATTTATTTACGTATTACCCGGCCTGATATTTCCTTTGCTATGAATCAGATTAGTCAACATATGCAAGCACCCAAGATGCATCATTGGAGTATGATTGAAAGAATTTTGAGATATCTCAAAGGAGCTCTGGGCCAAGGAATATGGATGGGGTGTAACAAGGACACATAGATTGTGGGATATTCTGATGCGGATTGGGTTGGTGATAGAATAGATAGGAAGTAAACAACAGGATATTGCACCTTCATAGGAGGGAATCCAATGGCATGGAAAAGTAAGAAGCAAAGCATTGTGTCTTGTTCAAGTGCAGAAGCCGAGTAACGAGCTATGAGGAAGCTCACCAATGAGCTTACGTGGTTGAAGGGATTGCTAAAGGACTTGTACACTAAGACAAAGAAACCTATTACTATGCATTGTGACAATCAAGCCGCTATACACATTGCCTCCAACAATGTGTTACATGAAAGAACAAAGCATACTGAAGTAGATTGCCACAAGGTCAGAAAAGCCATTGATTTAGGAGTAATCTTGCCGTGTTATACAAAAATCCAAGACCAATTAGCTGATATCTTCACCAAAGTCGCAAGCTTAAAGGTTTGTGAATCCATTCATTCAAGACTTGGACTCACAAGCCTCATCAAGGAATAGATCCTCTAGTCGGGAATCCTACACTCTTTTTCCCTTAAGTGTGGTTTTATTCCAAGAGGTTTTGCACACTAAGATTTTTAACAAGGTAGGATATCACGGCTCTAAGCTTAGAGAAATACCAAGTCTAAGGTTGAGGGGGAATATTGAAATAAGAAGAAATAAGTATATCAAGAGAAATGAAATAAAGAAAAACTTATCCACATGTTCTTATCCATCCAAATTTATCCACATGTTCTCATCCATCCAAATTTATCCACAAGATCTCATCCATCCAAAGTTATCCACATGTTGAGTATTTGGAAGAAAATTCTTAATGTGCTACACATAAAGAGCCTATTAGAGCTTATAGAAGTATTGTAAGTCAATATGACTGTTGGGAGAAGTGGACAGCACATTTACAGCTCATTCTGACATGGAAGTGTGTAGTATGTTTTTCTAACCCATTGAAGAAACTGCTACATAAAAGGATGTATCATCTCTCTTGTATTTCATTTAAATAAGATGTATCTTGCACCTATACAAATTAATGGAAAAAAACTTCTTTTCTTCAACCTAATATCTCTCTCTCTCTTTTGTCAAGTGTTCTTCATTTCTCCATGATTCAATCTCTAAAAACCAACAAACTCTTCTCTTAATGTTTAAACATTATTTAGTATTGTGTGTACACAATACTAATTCATTTGATGATGTTGATCATGCAATTTGTGTGCACCGTCGTTATCTCTTGTACACGTCATTGTACAGAGACTGTACTATCATTGTATACATCAGATAATCAGCCTCGTGTACACAAGCATCGTGTACATGAAGTTGTACAGAAACTATGTGATTATTGTGTACACAGTATACATATTGCATGATCATTGTGTACACATACTGTATGAACATCTTGTACCCGGACATAGGCTACATTATATATTGTCGTGTCATCTAATAATTAACATCATGTACACAAGCATTATGTACATAATTTTGTACACAGACTGCATGTTACAAGAAGTTGTACTCATATTGTATAATCATTATGCAATTAGCATCATGTACACAAAGTGTCGTGTACACAAACATTATGAAATTTGTGTTTTATTTTGTGTCCAAATTTGAAGAAACAAATTTATGTTTATAGAATACAAAAATATAAATTTGATATAATTATTATTTTTAGAAATATAAATACTATCAACTAATTAATTTTAATGATTGAGGATAAATATACTACTTTTTCATGTGGTGAGCCCTTGCATATCTATCAACATAAATCAACACAACTTCTCTCTCATCTCACTTTTAAACGTTATTATTTTTCTATGGTGAAAATGCATCGATAGCTAAAAATGCATCAGTTCCTTCCATCCTTCTTTATAAGGGTTTTGGAATCTATTTCTCCATTTATTGACATGTTATTGCGTATATAATGGACATATGACTTTGAAAAAGTTGTAGCATTTCTTAAATGTGACTTATTTTCTCTTTAAAGATAAAAATAATTTCCAGTTTCATGATTTCGCAATATCTTTCCAACTTTCATTGGAAGTATTGCTCGGAAATATCAATGAAACCTCTAAATTCCTATGTGACTATACTTTGATAAAATAATCCCCTCTCCCTCAAATTGCTTTCATAATATAACCCAGGTGTTTATGTCATGTCCTCAAACTTCCCTAGTTCGCAGGACGGTCCATACCCAAGGAAGATCTGCAAGTTTGGCTCTGGAAATAGGTGAAAGGACCTAAGTCATTTATGGAAAAGCGGATCATGGGATAAGGTTAATCCGAACGTAAGACTTAAGAACGATCGGAAAGGATCGAATGCTAAGGAAGATGAATAAAAGGGACTTGAATCCAGCTGGGAGAACTAAAGGATCGAGCTAAGGAGCTAAGTTAGATGAATCGCAGCTCATCCTAGCTTAAGGCAGATTGGACTAGCTCAAGCTAGTTTCAGCTAGCTCAAGTCAGTTCGGTTAGCTGAACCAGCTGAATGAACTGCCAACTAGCTGGCCAGTCATGTGAGCTGGGTGGTTGGGCGGTTGGGCAGTTACATCAAATTGCGCATGTTAGAAAAAAAAGGTGCTAGTTCGAAAGGACGCAAGTGGTTGCGATGGTTACAGATCAAAGACTATAAATAAATGGACTTGGGTTCATCTCCGCACACCAGAACACACAAAAACACACTCAGAAAAATCCTCGAAATAATTTTAAGGCATTGAGAGGAAAAGTTGATCGTGGGCTTGAAGCGATAAGCATTCAGGACGAAGTAAAGGGAACATTTGGAAGACCAGTCTGGTAAACCGATCTCGATAAGAAAATGTAGTAAAGGTGATCGTGGGAAGGATTTGGCTTAGCATGAGGATTCGTGGCCGCAAGAAGGGTGTTGATCAACTTAGGACTTCCCTAGTTTGCAGGACGATCCATACCCAAGGAAGATCCGCAAGTTTGGCTATGGAAATAGGTGAAAGGATCTAAGTTCTTTATGGAAAAGCGGATGATGGGATAAGGTTAATCCGAACGTAAGACTTAGCAACTATCGAAAAGGATCAAATGCTAAGGAAGATGAATAAAAGGTACTTGAATCCAGCTGGGAGAACTAAAGGATCGAGCTAAGGGAGCTGAGTTAGATGGATCGCAACTCACCCTAGCTGAAGGCAGATTAGACTAGCTCAAGCTAGTTTCAGCTAGCTCAAGTCAGTTCGGTTAACTAAACCAGCTGAATGAATTGCTAACTAGCTGGCCAGTCATGTGAGCTGGGTGGTTGGGCGGTTGGTCAGTTACATCAAATTGCGCCTGTTAGAAAAAAAGGTGCCAGTTCGAAAGGGCGCAAGTGGTTGCGACGGTTACGGATCAAAGGCTATAAATAAATGGCCTTGGGTTCATCTCCGCACACCAGAACACACAAAAACACACTCAGAACAATCCTCAAAATAATTCTAAGGCATTGAGAGGAAAAGTTGATCGTGGGCTTGAAGCGATAAGCATTCAGGCCGAAGTAAGGGGAACACTTGGAAGACCAGTCTGGTAAACCGGTCTCGATAAGAAAAAGTAGTAAAGAGATCGTGGGAAGGATTTGGCTTAGCATGAGGATTCGTGGCCGTAAGAAGGGTGGTGATCAACTTGGGAATTATGTTAAAATCGTTATGTTAAAACTTGTAATAGCCTATAGAGCAAACTATCAAGTTGTAATGAATCTTAAGTATAATAAATAATGAATCCCGTTTATCTAATTGCTTCTGCATTTGAATGAAAACTCTAACACTTAAAGGCTTAAACGAATCTCAGAATCAAAACCTCATATGAAAATGACATAAAAACGACTAAGGAATTAAAATGAACTGAACCACCTGAATCACATAGTGATTCGGCGTGTGATGGTTGTTCCAGACTTAGTGGTCGGGATGGAGCGTTACAAATTAGTATCAGAGCATGCTAGATCCTTATACTAGTATGTGGGTTATGGGGGAATCACCACTCTTTGGCCATGAAGAACTCGTGATGGTATGTCGCTAAGTCCTTATTGAAGATTAAATATGTTTGTGGAACTATTTGGTCTTACATATGGGTAAAAGCAGCAAGTCAGGAAAAAGTAAGAAGGATAAGTAGCATGATGTTGAGCCGGATGCAGTTACAACAGATGTTGAGAATAAGGGAAACAAAACTCCAACCGGACCTGTGGTTGGAGGAAAAGAAACTGGGAGCAAAGGAAACAAGACTCCAACCGGACCTATGGTTGGACTAAATAAGGTGGGAGGTACATCTGCATCAGTCTTAGGTGCAGGAACGGTGCAAACGCGAGTGGAAAAAGTGGAGATCCATGGTGAAACCAGGATTGTGAATCCAACCTCATCTCAAGATGGGTATATGGAAGAGGTAGTGGAATCCTCTAATGTTGGCAAGGAGGATGATGCAGGTGTAAATGGAAACGAATCAAACAAAGAAGCAAACTTTGTTACGGTTTCTACTCGAGCGACGATTTGGAAAGCCATCCTGGAAATAACGAAAGATATTAAGAAATTGGTAAAAAAATCGCACCGCATGTGAGAATGCAACAGTGGGACAATCTACTACGATCCTCACGACTCACCCCCTTACTGATGGGCCGAATGTAGCACTTCATGAAGTCATGGAGATTCTGCCACCTCTGCCAAGATTTGCACCAAATAAAGTGGACTATTTGAACGTCTTGGAGGACATCTCAAGGCTAGGAACCAAACACTTAATGGGAAGTTCAGATCCAATAGAAAAGGATCAATGGAGAAGCCGTCTGGCTAGAAAATTCAATTCCATACGCAGCCCGGAATATTACAGGAAGGATATTTCGATCCATTTTCTAGAAGGTGATGCGCACAACTGGTGGCTCTCGGTAGAAAAACACAAGGGTGAACAGATTCACACCTTTGCGGATTTTTAATAGGAGTTTAACAAGAAGTTCTTCCCATCAGAAGCATGAGACATACTCAAATGCGCCTTCCTAGATTTGGTTCAAAGCAAAAGAACTGTCGGGGAGTATGAGGAAGAATTTAATCGCTTAAGGCGATATGTAGGAAGGGAACTTGAAGATGAGCAGGCTCAAGTCCGTCGGTTCTACCGTGGACTAAAGGTCGAGATCTGTGTACAATGCACGGTCCAAACCTTTAGTTCAGCATCTGAACTGGTGGAAAGGGCGGCCATGATAGAGGCGGACCTTGAAGAAAAATTCGCCTTGTAGCATTCCCATATTCAACCACCCAAGTAGGCTAATAAGGGTGGTGACCGTAAACAGAAATTTGAAGTTGGGGATAATCGCAAGACTGTTGCAAGAAATATAGAGTGAAAGACGTGTGGTCATAGACATGGTGGTGAATGCTGTAAGGCAACTGGTGAATACTGTAAGGCAATTGGTGCATGCCTTCGATGCAGAAGTAAGGATCATGGGATACAAAACTGTCCGCGAATGGAACAAAGCCAAAGTGGAACAAGTGAGGTGAATCCTAGGACTTGTTACCCATGCGGCAAGATGGGGCATTTTCAGAGAGAATTTCCTAATTTCTTAGCAGAAAGGAAAATGGGACATAAATGAGGTCGCAACAATAATGAGTCGCATCCACAAGCCAAAAGAGAACAAACTAGTAGACCACGAGTCTATGAGCTCTCAAGGGAAAGGGATGAAGATGCAAACTTCAATATGATCACTGGAACGTTCTTCACCTTTCCTGAATATTTTAAGATTTTTGCATTTGCATCATTCACACGAAAGAATTAGGAAGGGACTTAGCATTCTGGGATGAATGTGTAGGGACCTTAGTGATAAGTGGTGTAGAAACACACACCCTGTTTGACTCTAGAGCAACCCACGGTTTTGTGAGTCTGGTCATGATTGGGAAAGGGATGTTTCAGAAGGAAACATCCAGAACCCAAGTGAAAATAAGAGTCGCTGGTGGTCAGACCATGCTCTCGCAAGGAATGGTCCGTGACATTCCCATCAAGATAGGTAACGTGGAAATGCCGGCAGACTTAGTCATTGTTCAAATTGAGAATCACGAGGTGATCTTGGGAATAAATTGGCTTTCCAAGTATAAGGAAAATATAGATTGTCATCAAGGACGGGTGTGGTTCGAAATAGAGAAGGGAAATCTCAAATTCTAAGGAATTCAACCATCCTCGGGAAGTCTAGTTGTTTCAGCAATCCAGTCCGAGAGGATGTTGGAAAAAGGATGCGAGGCATACCTAGCCACTATCACCGTGAGTGAAGTTGGGTTGGATGCAGAGATTAAGAATATACCGGTTGTGAATGAATTTTAAGATGTGTTTCGAACCTTAGCTGAGTTACCACCAGATAGGTCGTACCCATTCACGATAGAGCTGGAACCAGGAACAAATTCAATCTCTGAGGCACCTTATAGGAATGACATCGGCTGAGATGACTGAGTTAAAAAAGCAACTAGAAGAGTTTCTTGAAAAGGGATACATCAGGTCGAGTAGTTCACCATGGGGTGCACCGGTATTGTTTGTGAAAAAGAAAGATGGAAGCCTTAGGCTTTGCATCGACTATCGCAGGTTGAATAGGGTGACTATAAAGAATAAGTATCCATTACCTCTGATAGACGAATTACTAGATCAATTGAAGGGAGCAACATGGTTCTCAAAAATTGACTTGGCGTCTGGATATCACCAAATTCCAATTGATCCAACGGATATAAGGAAAATGACTTTCCGAACAAAATATGGCCACTATGAATTTGTAGTGATGCCTTTCGGATTGACCAATGCCCCGGCAGCCTTCATGAAAATGATGAATGGACTGTTTCAAGACTGTTTAGACGAGTTTGTCATAATCTTCACTGATGACATCCTAGTCTACTCGAAACATTGAGAAAAGCACCAAGAACACTTGAGAGTGGTGCTGGAACGGCTAAGAGAACACCAACTCTTTGCAAAGTTAAGTAAATGTAGCTTTTGGGAAAAGAGCATTGGATTCCTTGGACATATTGTCTCGGATCAATGAGTGATGGTTGACCCGGAGAAAATAAGAGCCATTAAAGAATGGTCGAGATCGAAGAATGCAACAGAAATAAGGAGCTTTCTTGGGCTTGCGGGATACTACCGCAAGTTTGTCAAAAGATTCACAAGTCTGGCCCAACCCTTAACGCAGTTAACTGGCAAGAATGCGGAATTCAAATGGGCGGAGAAATGTGAAGGAAACTTCACGAAACTCAAAGAAAGGCTCACAAGCGCACCGATTTTGGCATTGCCAGAACCAGAAGTGCCTTACGTGATCTACACAAACGCATCAATAACTGGGTTGGGATGCGTTCTGAGGCAAGGAGAAAAGGTAATTGCTTACGCATCAAGGCAAATGCGAAAACATGAAGAGAATTACACAACCCATGATCTGGAAATGGCAGCCGTGGTATTTGCACTTAAAATTTGGCAGTCATTCTTGTATGGAGCCAATGTGCAGATATACACATATCATAAGAGCTTGAAGTATATCTTCACCCAACCTGAATTGAATCTAAGGCAAAGAAGTTGATATTGCCTATCATCCAGGAAAAGTGAATCAAGTGGTCGATTCATTGAGCCGAAGGCGGGCTGATGTTGACCAAAAAAAAAAAAAAAAAAATAACGGAACTGGGCTGTATGATCAAGACGTTAAGGTTAAATGCCTTGTCTAACGATCATGAACCTTTGGATTTGGACGCAGAAAATCAAGCGGACTTACTCACAAAATACGGTTGGTTCATGCTCATGATGAGAACTTGTAAAAAATGGCCAAAATAATCAGACGAAGTACCAAACTTCAAACAATAGAACAATTCTAATCCATGGTCAAATTTCAGTATAGGAATCTAAAGAACTCAAAAAAGAAATATTTAAAAAAATACATCAGTCAAAATTCTCAATCCACCTAGGATTTAACAAGATGTATCGTTTAATATCACGATAATATTATCGGATGGAAATGATAAAAGGACGGAGCAAGTGAATTGCTGTAGAACTTTCATTGGATCTTTCCCCCAAAAATTGAAAAATGTCTCTGATTTTTATTTTAACTAAGAAACCCAATCGTCGCGAAGCTTCAATAACGACGATGAAGGGTTAAGTTCTTGAAAAAGGTGAGACTCTCTCTCTCTCTCTCTCAATGGAGGGCGGGTAAAATATTCATTCGCGCGCAAATTCGACTCTTTTTGACCTTTCGTTATCAGAGAACCGCTGAAAGAAGAATGGAGGAAGACGGCGAAAGTTTTGGGTCTCGTTTCAACGACGATATTGTTGAAGGAGAAGAAGACCTAGAGGGTTTCAGTTTCTACGATGATGATGATGTTGTTGTTGAAGAAGAAGAAGAAGAAGAAGAAGAAGAAGAAGAGGGTTTTGCGTCTGATTTTTACAAGGCTGGTTCTGATTGGTCTAGTTTGGTAGAAGACGAAGACATCCATAATGTTTCTCCTGAGAAGAAGAAGATGAAACAAGCCGATTTGTTTCAGATTTGGGGATTACAAAAGATTTCTCCTGAAACAAAGAACACTTTGAAACAAACCAACTTATTTCAGATTTGGGGTTTACAAAAGCCTTCACCTTTAACTTCACCTGCTTCAACTTCATCTTCATCAGCCAAAACGACGTCGCAATCTCTAAGAAAGAGATTCAGAGACTCTTCGTCTCAACAACAATGTCCTTTTTACAAGAAACTTCCAGGTTTTTGTTTTTACTCTTCTTCTTCTATGGCCAAATCTGCTTTCTCTGTTTGCTAATTTTGCTCCATCATCTCTAGGAACACCGTTTACTGTTGATGCCTTTCGCTATGGTTGTGTACAAGGATGCTCTGCTTATTTTCTTACACACTTTCATTCTGATCATTACATTGGACTTACTAAAGCTTGGTCTCATGGTCCAATTTACTGTTCTTCTCTCACTAGTCGTCTTCTCAAACTTAGTCTCTCTGTTAATCCTTCGTAAGCTCTTTTCTTGATGACTAAGCATCTCCTTTGAATTTGAGTATTTAGTTGAATTCTCTGTGTACAGGTTTATTCATCCATTGGAGCTAGATGTTGAATACACTATTAATGGGATTAAAGTCACTTTAATTGAAGCTAATCATTGTCCAGGTGCTGCTCTTATTCACTTTCGTCTCTTAGATGGAACTTGTTATCTACATACAGGAGATTTCAGAGCTTCTAAACAAATGCAAACTCATCCTCTTCTCTTTAACCAACGAGTTCATGTTCTTTATTTGGATACAACATATTGCAATCCAAGATACAAGTGAGAGTTTGTGCCATTACTTATCAATTTTAACCGAAACGAATTAACCGAGTGTTCGGTTAATTCGGTTCGGGTTACTCTATTAATTCAGATCGATTTGCTGACTTATTAAATTTAGTTCAGTTTTCGGTTTGGTTCGACAATAAGTTTATTTTGTACTACATTAACCGAACCGAACCAAACCAAATTTGCTCAAATGAACCGAATAAACTGAAATTAATCGAAAAATTAACCAAAATTTAACCGAATTTTAAGATTTTCGAACCGCCAAATGCCCACTTTTAATTTACGATGGAGCATCATTGTGATGTTTGATTTATCCTTTGTTCAGATTCCCTTCTAAAGAAGATGTATTGAGTTATGTAGTGAGAATCACAAAGGAGTTCCTGAGGAAACAACCAAGGACTCTGATTGTGGTTGGTTCTTATAGTATTGGTAAAGAATGTGTTTATCTTGCTATTGCCAAGGCTCTTGGGGTTAAAATATTTGCAAATGCTTCAAGAAGAAGGATATTTCAATCTTTTGGTTGGGATGATATATCTAAGAATCTTTGCACAGATGGGAAAGCTACATGTCTTCATGTTCTGCCTATGTCATCATTGAGAGTTGAAGTATGAATCTCAAATAAACCTTTTGATATTTTTATTTAATGATCTTATTATCTCTGTTCTGATTCATTGCTCTGAAGAGACTCGATGAACACTTAAAGATTTATAAAGAAGAGTATGGAGCAGTTTTGGCATTTAGGCCTACAGGTGACCATTGGCTTCTTCTTTTTAAAGGTTTGTGGTATGAATAGTTGTTTAGCGTCCTAATTTTTGTCAGGTTGGACTTACTCTGAGAAGATAGGTGACCACCTTGATCTGATAAAACCAACTTCAAGGGGGAAAATCACCATATATGGTGAGTTTGATTTTTGTATGACTGAGCTACAATGATATTATCATTGACATTGCTCTAATTGTTGTTATATCTATATCTTTATAGGGGTTCCATATAGTGAGCATTCAAGCTTCACAGAACTTGGCGAGTTTGTTCAAGTAAATGTTGTTAATAACCACCTATCCACGTGATGAGTTTTGCACTTCATTTAACGTTAAGTGATTTGGTTTTGGCGCAGTTTTTAAGGCCAGATAAGATTATACCTACAGTGAATATTTCAAATGCTGGAAGTCGTGAGAAAATGCAGTCATGTTTCAGAGAATGGCTCAGACGCTCAACTTGATGGATAATGGCTTTGGCTTTGGCCTGAGTCTGTCTGTAATTACCAACATTGAAGCTTTTAAGGACAAATACAACAGTGGAGATTTCAAGAAGATGAAAAAGAAGTCAAATACAAAAGTCTATTAGGTTTCAGTTATCTCAAACCCAACATCTCTAATTTTCTTATATACCGTTTTAGAATCTTCTCGACTTGGACGATTTCTTTTTTCCCGAAATTCAACGTCAGTTATTGATTCTTTGAGCTCTAACACTGTGACGGGAAGATAAGATCCGTTCCGGAAATTCACCAGTAAAATAAAGTCTAAAAGATGAATGATCACCTCAAAGAACAAAGATTAAAGATGGATGAAAATGATAGATGAAGATAACTTGAAGAAGACGATTGTTTGATTGATTGATTATCTTACTAATACCAAAGAAAGATAAATCAAAATTAATATATGAATTAACCGAACAAATATACTATGGAATCATGTAACAAACACATAATAAACCCTAACCAAACTATTAGTATCTTCTGAACAGGTTCTAATTATATCTAGTTTAGGCAAAATTGAATTAACTCATGACAATGATATTTGCTAATGTAAGAATGTATGTGCAGATACAAGAAGACAAAATATATGGTGTTTGAGGTTGAGTGGAACAAAAATTGGTGGAATTAGTTATTATGATGTATTCTTCTAAAAATAACTCATTTGTCAAATTTTACATTTTCTATGAAACTACATTTTTGGTGGAAAAATGAAGAATTCCGCTGAATTAATATGTAGTGTTGAATTATAATGTTGTCAAAATTTTTGAAAATTGTATATGTATATTTTGCTTTATTTATAAATTCGTTTATGCAAATAAACCAGTCATATATAGTTTGTTGAACATGTCTTTGATTTTGTAAGAGTATGACATACATGCAGTTTTATTTGGTCTTTGCGGACATCTTTTAGGTACATTATGTAGGTATATGTTTAAACTTATTATAGTCTTTGTAATAAGTTTAACGATTTGTCAATTTTTGCTCTTAATAATGTGATGGCAAAACTTGAATTATTTATTTTTATTTTTTGTAGTGTACTGAATATGATGATAGATGTTCTAATTCCAACGGTGGTTGACAAATCTTTGGTAATATTACATGACCTTGTTGATAATATATAGAAGATAATAGTTCTATTCCATTCTTTGTATCACAACTCTTAGATTTCTATGCTAGAGCATTGAAAAACAATGCACGCATAAGAGTGGTACAAACTTTTTGTTTATCTCTATCAACTTTTTAAGGAAATTAATACATTTAGACCTTGTTTTATTGTATACATGTTTCATAGTATTAAACAAATGACTAAACTACATATTTCTTATGGATGTCGGATATGCGGTTACTCCGCTTCTCTCTCCGGTTATGGAGCAACTTTAGGCGGTTTGTGTCAGTTTTCTATGTGAATTTTGTTGTAATTGTCTCTTCTTTTCTCAATCCATTATTTAAGCCAGTTACAATTAACTTCTACATCTTATGTTTTCTTCCTTTTGTTCAATTCTCTGCACAAAATCCATTAACAATGTCTGATAACTTTCGAAACAAAATGCAAAATCTTACTCTTGGATTAGAGGATTATGCCATCCATATCTCTTTCGATTCTTGTAATCGAGCAATGGTTGTTACTCAACACGGCCTTGTGGTCCTCCCGGTTAACCCGAAGAAGCAAAACATTCGGGCTATGTTGGTGGCTCTCCCGCGAGTTTGGGGAGTTCACGAATTCGTCTCTGGCCGATTGGTTGATACGGAAAAGTTGCAATTCCATTTCCCTTCTGAAGAGGCACTTAACGGCGTAATTCGACGAGGTCCATGGGCTTTTAATGATTGGATGATAACTACCCATCGTTGGACCTACAATCAACAAGAAGATGATCTAACATCCATTCCTTTTTGGGTTTAAATCCATGGCATACCAATTCAATTTTGAACTCGTGAAATGGTGACAAGGATTGGGCATAACTTGGGATTTTTTATTGAGACAGATTTTGTTGATGGAGGTGGACAAACCGCCAACTTTTTCCGAGTGAAATTGCTTTGCCATATGGATGTACCGCTTCAATTTCAACGATTGTTTCACTTTGGTGCGGATCCAGTGATTCTCAAACTTCATTACGAAAAGTTGAGAAACTTTTGCTTCAAATGTGGTTCTCTATGTCATGAACAATCGGATTGTTCTAAATCCAACGAAGCTCCTCCGACACCACCTCCCTCTGATGGTGAAGATGAAGACACCGACCCCGATGAAGATCCGACGGCCACCGCACCAGCCGTATCTCCAATTGCTTCTCATGCGCTGGCTTCTCCTCACTCGGCTTCATCGCAAACTTCACATGTTCACCAATTGCTTCTCATGCGCTGGCTTCTCCTCACTCGGCTTCATCGCGAACTTCACATGTTCACTCAAAAAAGCGCCGTCTCGATTCTCCTTCGCCACCACCACCACGTTCACCGCCGACTACCTACCATCACTACTCCGCCGCTGGTTCCTCAGGTGGTAAATCTGAAACACGGCGTGTTGTCGACGATGAAGAGTGTCGAGAGATTTTCTTCAAGAGGCAGAGGCGTGTAATGGATACCTATGATATTAGGTATTGGGCCAACCAATTTAATGAAGCAGGCCCATCTAGATCTTTTCCAAGAAATGGTGAAATTAAGACTAATCAAGAGAGGGGATCGGTGGGCCCAAACCCACCGGCGGCGCCATGAATACGGCCTTTTGGAACTGTCGTGGTTTAAAAGAGTCCACGGTAGTTCGACGCCTTAAAGGGATATCTCACAAATATTCCTTGGACATACTCTTTCTGATCGAGACGAAGAATCCAGATAATGTAGTTCGTGATGTTGCAAGTAGATTGAAATTTGATTATGTTCATTGTGTAGAACAGTTAGGGCGGGCTGGGGGTTTAGCTTTGCTTTGGAATAGTAATGTAAGAGTTTCTATCTTTTCCTCGGACAACCGAATGATCGATTGTAAAGTTTCTAATTAAGTTGGCACTTTCTACTACTCTTTCATTTATGGTCATCCAATTCGACAATTGCGACATATTCTTTGGGAAATATTACAACGTATTTCATTAACCCGAGATGGGCCTTGGCTACTGAATGGGGATTTTAATGAAATATTACACTCCAATGAAACTCGTGGTGGTCGTCCTCGAGAACCATGGAGCCTTGTCGATTTTCATAATACAGTAAATATTTGTCGATTAAAAGATCTGCCTTATTACGGGAATAATATGACTTGGCCTGGTAAACATCGTTCATTAACTATTGAGAGTTGGCTGGATCGTGCAATGTGTAACCATGAATGGACGGCTAATTTTCTGGCTTCTAGTGTAACCTATCTTGATATGGTCAAATCTGATCATCGTCTGACTATTCTTAATATCTGTAAACAAGTAGACTCGGGAATTAAATCCTTTCGTTATGACCCTCGTTTTGAACAAGATGAAGGCTTTGAAAACATCATTTTACGTGGTTGGACCTCCTTGGGATCTCGTTTGGTCACTGTGATGGATCAGGTTGCGAATTGTCGTAAGGAAATTTCACTATGGCGAACGTCCCACAATCATAATTCTCAACGGAAAATACAATTCCTACGTCAAGCAATTGACGATGCTCAGTCGGACCCGACTATTCCTTTAACAACAATTCACGCCTTACAACAGGATCTAGCAGCAGCCTATTCTAATGAGGAAAAATATTGGCACCAAAAGAGTCGGAATCAATGGTTACAGGCTAGGGATTTAAACAGTAAATTTTTCCATGCGGTGACAAAAAATAGACGTTCAAGAAACCGAATTCTATCCCTACATTCTGGAGATGATGCTCTAATACATGGAAATTGTAATTTGGATAATCTAGCTCAATCTTACTTCCAAGATCTTTTTTCTAGTCATGGATCAAGTTCTGACGTCTCTATTGCTGATTTTTTGCCCCGAGTAGTTACGCCGGATATGAATTCGATTTAACTAGACCAATACAACCCTCAGAAGTAAAGAAAACTTTGTTCGCCATTGGTGCTACGAAATCCCCATGCCCTGATGGTTTCACCGCCAGGTTTTATCAACAATATTGGTCAGTGGTTGGGACATCTATTACAGAGGAAGTATATAACTTTTTGTAACTGGACTGTTACCGAAAGAATGGAACCACATAAACATTTGTCTCATCCCAAAAGGTGAAAACCCGAGGACAATGAAATAATTTAGACCAATTAGCCTATGTAATGTTCTTTATAAGATCATCTCTAAGATCTTGATGAACCGTCTGAAAATATATTTGCCTCGCTTAGTGTCAGATTCCCAAGCGGCCTTTATACCAGGAAGATCGATTACAGATAATGTATTCATTGCTCATGAACTGTTTCATTCATTGCGCACAACAACAAAGATTGCCTCCAATTTCATGGCCGTTAAAACTGATGTTAATAAAGCCTATGATAGGCTTGAATGGTCTTTTATTGAGTTAGTTTTACGACGTAAGGGATTTTCTGAAACATGGATCGGGTGGATTCTTCAATGTGTAACAACAGTTTCATTCTCAACATTGATAAATGGGAGCCCATATGGACGTTTCACGCCTCAACGTGGACTTAGACAAGGTGATCCACTCTCCACATATTTGTTTATCTTATGTGATGATGTTTTAAGTTCCTTAATTAATTCGGCAACGATAAGAGGTGAGCTACAAGGAATTAAGATCTGCCACCAAGCTCCATCGATCAGCCATTTACTTTTTGCGGACGACTCACTTTTTTTCCTGAAAGCTGATGTCGCCAATACCACTAAGCTTAAGGAGATCTTTGATATGTATGCAAGTAGTTCGGATCAACTAATCAATTTCGATAAATCTACAATCACATTTGGAACAAAGGTTTTTGAACACACTCGTGTACGTATTAAAACCTTACTTGGCATACACAAAGTTGGCCGGGGTGGAAAATATTTAGGATTACCAAAACAGTTTACTCGGAAGAAGTCTGAATTATTCTCCTATATCCTCGAAAAAGTTCAGGAACGGATATCAGGATGGCAATGTCGGTATTTGTCACCTGCTGGACGAGAAATCCTTCTAAAGAGCATTGCAATGGCAATGCATGTGTACACTATGAACTGTTTTCAGTTACCTTCAACATTACTACAAGATTTGAAACGTCAAATGTCCAAATTTTGGTGGGGAGGATTATCGACACATAATAAAAAATCGTGGCTGTCATGGCATCGTCTAAAATATCCAAAACAACAAGGGGGTTGAATTTTAGAGATTTAAGCATGTTCAATCAGGCTCTCCTGGCTAGTCAAGATTGGAAGATTTTAAACCGACCAAGGTCGTTAATTGGTCATCTGTTAAGGGCACATTACTATAAGGACGAGAGTTTATTAAATGCACGTGCAAATAATCGTGCTTCTTATGGTTGGCGTTCTATTTGTTTTGGTAAAGAACTTCTTACAAAAGGACTTCATGCTGATTTAGGGAATGGACAATCTATTCAGTTGGGATATGAACCTTGGTTATCAACGAATCCACCACGACCTACCCTCACTACAAGTCTATCATCACGGTCTTTACCAGTGACTGCACTTTTGAACAACACAGGTCGGGAATGGAATGATCAGGATTTGCGAGACCATATTCAGGAAGATGATCATCAAATCATTCGAAGAATATGTATTCCAGATATACCGGTGCTTGAAAAATATCTCTGGCATTATACTACTCATGGTATGTATACGGTTCGCTCAGGATACAGATTGGCTGTAAGTTTACAGCATGTCGGGTCTTCAATGCCACCCCCTCTTTTTACTAATGAGGTTCTCGCTAATAGTATTTAGAAAATTCCTATTGCACCAAAATTGAAACACTTTTTATGGAGGTTATGCTCTGATATCTTACCAACGTTTCATTTATTGTCCTCACGACATATCACTATGTCTGCTCGATGTCCACGATGCTGCTCTGATGATGAAACACGAGCTCATTTATTTTTCTAGTGTCTGTATGCTCTATCTATTTGGCGGTTGTTGGGAATAACATTACCAACACTTTTTGCTCAGGATGCTCTAATTCTTAATAAGATCTCGGATCTTGTACAACTTGCTCAAGATACGACTATTCCTTTGGATATGCGACTAGCCCCTATTTGGACATTATGGCATATATGGAAATCAAGAATTAGTTTAATCTATGGACACACAAATTTAGACACTGGGGAGTTAATCATACGTGCATATAGAGATGTACATGAATGGATCAACACAACAACACAACTTCAAAACTCTGAAGTGAGTCATTCCTATCGTTCAACTTGTTGGTCACCACCACCAGATGGATGTGTTAAATGTAATTATGATGCATCACATCATCAAGGTGCATTACCTTCAAGTCTCGGGTGGATACTCCGAGACTCTAATGGGAATTTCCTACATTGTGGCCATAGACGTTTTGTTGGCAGGCATACCGTTGAAGAGGCTGAATTAACTGGACTAATTTGGGCTATCCATTGTACATCTGAATTGCGTTATACCAAAGTCATTTTTGAAGGGGATAACAAAACCATCACTCAACTCATTCTACAAGGAACATCTCACATGCATTTAGATCATTATCTCCACATGATTAGAGCTTCTACAATAACGTTCCAAGAAGTGTATTTCTACTATCGATCACAGGAGACCAATTTATGTGCTGATTATCTATCTAAATTTGCTCTTAATCATGTTCAAGATTCTGAAATTCGACATACTTGTCCATTTTCGTTACTTCAACTTGTAAACAATGATAGTCCATGAATAAATTTGTCGTTAAAAAAAAAAATGAAAAACACACTTAGATTTTTGTTACAAAAAATATGCAGGGGTTCATCTAAAAAACGCACTTGAAATTTTTTTCTTAGTAACAAAACTTATTTTACAAACAATAACACGACTACAAACAATTTTTATTACTAACATAACATTTTTTAGTAACAAATTTTCTTACAAACAATTTGAAAGAATCATACTAAAGTGAACCGAATACTCGAACACCCAAACTTACGTAGTACACAAAATTATTAAAATGACAACACCTATATATTTAAACATTTATAATTTTTTTTTAATAATTTAATTTTGTAAATTTTAATGAATAACTATAAATGCGGAGAAACTACAACAGTATATCCATGAAGATGATATTTCACTAATTCAATCCATGAAATTACCATTGTTATCTGCTCCAGACTGTATAGGATGGATGCATTCAAAGGATGGCGAATATTCAGTCAAAACTGGATATCATTCTGCTATATAAGGAGATAATAAGATTAATGTGGATATACAATTAGTTTCAATTCAAAACAGGATTTGGAAATTAAAGATAATGCCACGAATACAACATTTTCTTTGGAGAGTTCTCAATCGGTCTATTCCATCTCGAGAAGAATTATTTCGACGACACATATATCTCCAACTGATCGGTGTTCTTCTTGTGATAGCTCATAGACTTTGAATCACATGTTATTTACTTGCCCGACAATAGTTAATGCATGGAATTCAGTAACGATTCCTAATAGTAATTTAACTTCAGTGGATATTAATCTCGAAGAAAATATACAACACTTACTAGAATACTCTGCACATACCACAAATGGAAATATACTTGTTGTACTTCCATGGTTTTTATTATGGAAAGTATGGAAAAGTAGGAATCAGAGATTATTTCAAAACAAACCGGTTTCAGCGATTAATATATACCAACGAGCTTGGAATGGATCAAAGAATTGGGTCCAGAATAATGAATGTGATACAATTACTAAACACAAATAAATCAACCGTCGATGGTTAAAGCCACGTACAAACTCGATCAAGTGTAATCATGATGCCACTTTTACAAATTCCACCTCTAATATTCATGCTGGTTGAATCTTCCGAGATCACGATGGAGCCTTCTATGGAGCTGGTCATTCTACAGGACCGGTAGCAGATTCGGCTTTGGAGGCAGAGATGCAAGGTTTGATAATAGCTATGTAACCAGTTTGGCAACTAGGTTATCGATATGTAGGGTTTGAAGGAGATAACCAAGAGTTATATCAAATTCTCATAGGTGCAACAACTATTTTTAGACTGGGTAATTGGATCCGGGACATCATTTTATGGAGTAGGAAATTCAAAGAAGTGAGATTAAATAACAAACATGCACACGTACTGGCAAAGAAGCAAATAGTCTCGAATACATTACATACTACATATAATTCTATCCCACACTATCTATTGTATGCACTATTAGAAGACTTTGATGTACAAACGCAAGTTTAATGATGTATAAGTGTTAAAAAAAACTATTTGTCAAAAATGTTAATCAAATATTTATTTTAAAAATTAATACATTCAAAAATATCTCAAAATAAAAATAAATGTGGAACATTTGGATTCTAAACCTCCAAAACTAAAAACTAATCTTTTTTAAAATATTTGTAAAAATTTAATTAGATACTTATTAAAAAAAAGCTTTAGACAAATTATATATTTTTAAATCACAAACATTATCCCGCACCGCTAATTTTTATTCACCATTCAAACATTATCCCGCTCCGCTAATTTTGTTATAACCGCAGTTGTCCCGCACCGCTAATTTTTTTCCCCGCACCGCATTTAATCGTGCCGTCCCGCTTATTTTTCTGACCCGCACCGCTTAATTTGTAGTTACCATTCGGACCCTTTGTATTTCTTATTTATTTTTTATTTTAATTTGGTGAATGTTGGGTTGGTTGGTATGTTTTAAAAATACTCTCCAAGTGTGCTGTTTCGGCAGAGACACTATAAAAATCTCTTTACATAGTCTTTAGTCACTGAAGCAATGAAAATATTTTGGATTTTAGATGGAGAGTACTTTTTTTTTAAGGTGATGATTTCTGTTGAGAAATCTTCCATTAAGAGAACAAGAAAAGGGAGCAAAGATCTATAAAAAGCTCAGATTTCGGTTTAGTAACACATACAATCTTCTGCCAAAAAACTTCAAGATCTTGTTTTTCTTGACGCAAATGATTCTCTTATTCATGGGCTAAGTAAGTTATTTGATTGCATTTCTTAGAAACATTATTCGCAGTTAACAAACATCTATATCTGAACAATGTTTTAGGAAGCTTGTACGCATATACAATATCTTGAAAGCAGCTAAGACATGGGCAGATTTAAGTTTTCTTAAAGACTTCATAGTACAAGATGGTGGTGAAATGGTTGAGTATTCTTCAGAGGAAAATGAAACTTCATGAGCTGACAATTTGATTGATGTTCACAACCAAACTGTTCAAGCTATGGATTTGAAGAATGCTTAAAAGGACTATGGAGCAATAAGACAGAGTTAAAACGTATGAATCTAGAGTTACGCAAAGATTGTGTGTTTTGAGATAACACTACAGATTCAAATATCATCTCACTTCCGTTCTACAATAGCAAGAGTGTGACGACCACCACAAGCAACCGATTTAGCTATCCATCTACCTTCTTCTTTCATCTGCCTGATTAAAGCTTCCTTTAGGAGAATAAATATTTATAGGTAACTCTAATGGTTGTTGTTGATACCAGGTATAGCACCTGTCCAAAAAGCCCATTTCGATTTAAGGCCCAGATGGACACCGATTTGAAGAGGAGAAAGGGGACTTAGAAAGGCAGAACCTAGATGGGCCGATCTGACGAGCTGGGCTTTCCAACTCGTGGCCCATTAGGTTAATTCATGTAATTAGGGTTTTAAGCATATATTTCTACTATAAATACCTCTAGTTTTTACCCACAAGATCAAAGACCTAAACCTAATTGTTAAGTCTTGATTCAACAGTTGGCGCCGTCTGTGGGGACTACTAAGCTAGACGATCTTGTAATCTCTTTTTGCAGGAATAATCGACCAAAGCAATGACCACGGGATCAACCGAAAAAGGACAAGATGGATCTACCATCCACGTAGTAAACATAGACGATCACGTCGAGATAACGGGATCTGACCATGAAGACGAGGTCCCAGAAATCACCATGCAGGATCTACTAAACCAGATAAAAGAGTAGACGGCGGAAACCGATAAGCTCAGAGCGGAATCCCAGAACTTGAGGGCGCATCTGGATGGCATCACCGCGTCCACCGAGGAAAGAGACGCACGCACAGTGAATCGAGATCTATTCGGAGCATCTCATCAAACACTTGAGACAGCTAATGGGCACCAAGGTGGGCCAGATTACGCAAATGTGACCAGACTCAGAAGCACAACCGAAGAGACCAAGATGCGGCATATCCGTGAACAAGTGAAAATTATGAGCTCACAGGTACACCAGGCCACCAGCTCGGCCCCGACATCCTTCGCGCCATTGAAGAAACGCAAAGAACCCCATTTTCCAGGAGAGTTACCGACCTCTCAGTTCGTCACTCTGCTAAAATTAAGTTTACAGGATACGACGGCATGAGTGATCCGGTTCAATACCTAACAGCCTTTACAATAGCTATGGCACGAGCTCAGTTTTCTGCCGAAGAACGAGATGCAGGTTTGTGCCAACTTTTTGTTGAAAACTTTTCAGGTTCGGCACTGGACTGGTTCTCCCGTTTGGAACCTGGAACTATCAACAATTTTCAGAAACTTTCAACCATATTCATCAAACACTACTCGATGTACATCGCAAAGAAAGCTTCAACAACCGACCTGTAGACACTGTCCCAGCAGGAGGACGACTCGTTAAAAGATTTCATCGACATGTTCAAAGGAGTTGTAGCTCGTATCATGATCAACGACAAAGGAGCGATCGCCACCTTGCGAAAGGCCATATGGTTCAGGTCGAGATTCAAGGATGAGTTACTCACCAACCCTCCGCAAACGCTAGAAGATGCACTCCACCGAGCTAACAAATTCATCGAAATAAAGGTAGAGCACGCCGCAATGTCCAAAAAGCACCACGTCGTGAAACCTAGCCGAGATAGAGACGAAATCCCTCGGGAGCCTAGGCATCACTATTCAAGAGATAGGCGGGGACGCGCGACCTATGCAATCACAGAAAGTGTGAAAACTGCAGACCAGCCCCCACCTTCAGATGATGATCCAGAAGCATACTGCGACTTCCACAAACGAACCGGGCACAAAACCGCGGACTGCTGCCACTTACAGGCTCTCTTATTAAAGAAATTTCAGGACATCAAGATTAACAATAACAGAAGCAGGTACAATGATCGACGACGAGGTGGAAACTCGTGGCATAACTCAACCACAAAAGATAAGGCTCGTCAAGTCAATACATCTCAGGAAAAAATTTTGCATACTAGCGACAACATGGCACCTCCAACTCGAACATGAGATCGTAGTCCCGATGACCGAGCTACAGAGGGATCGCTACTGAGAAAACGAGTCAACGTGATCATGGGTGGCTTAACTTCCTGCAACGACTCTGTAAGATCTATCCGAAACTCTGAACGACGAGCCATCACTGCACAAAAAGAGCAGACTGATATCACGCCGACCTCCCAACCGCTCGAATTCAGGGACGCCAACCTAAAGGGACTAAGTCAACCTCACAACAACTTTCTAGTTATCAAGCTGGTTATTGGGAACACAGAAGTAGCTCGAATACTTATTGATACAGGTAGGTCGGTGGATATCATTTTCAAAAGAACACTTGAGAACATGGGAATCAGTGCCGACCTGATCAAGGACGGCAGCAAGACACTCATAAGTTTCAGTGGCGAAACCGTTTCTTCCGCCGGAACAATCAAGTTGCCTGTTAAGGCTGGAGGATCCACCCAGATAGTCAAATTCGTTGTCATGGAACAGGACTCGGCGTTCAATGTAATCCTAGGTACACCATAGCTTTACTCTATGAAAGCAGCAGTGTCGACCTACCACCAATGCATCAAATTCCCAAAGGATAGGGGAACATGGACTGTCATAGTAAATCAACGCATAGCCCGGACTTGCTTCCTGACAAAGCATCGTACACAAACCTTGTAGGTATCGGATAAAACCACGAGCCCACTGCCGACCTATAACTCCACACCAGAACTCGACAAAGTCGAGCAAGTCAGTATTCATGCCGAACATCCGGGCCGAACTACAGGAATCAGAAAGAGTTGGATAAAGACATCAAGGCCAAACTAATCAAACTACTAAAGAAGAACGTCAATACCTTCGCATGGACCCGAGCTATAAACCAATAAAACAAAAACGCTGCAAGCTGGTTCAATCGCCAAGGTGAAGTATCCATAGTGGCTAGCCAACCCGGTCGTCGTTAAGAAGAAGAACGACAAGTGGCGCGTATGCGTCGATTTCATCGGCCTCAATAAGGCGTGTCCCAAAGACAGTTTCCCCTTACCCCACATAGACAGACTGGTGGAAGCCACAACAGCCTTTTCAGGGTATAACCAGATCATGATGCATCACGCATATTGGGAAAAAGTCGCCTTTATCACAGACATGGGGATCTACTGCTACAAGGTAATGCCTTTCGGACTTAAAAACGCAGGGGCAACCTAGCAACGCCTAGTGAACAAAATGTTCGCCAGTGAGATCTGCAGATCTATGGAAGTTTACATTGACGATATGCTGGTTAAATCCACCGAGGCCAATGATCACATCCAACACCTGGAGAAGTTCTTCAAAACATTCAACCTCTATGGAATGAAGCTCAACCCGGCCAAGTGTACCTTTGGAGTCACATCTGGTGAATTATTAGGGTACATCGTAACTAAAAGAGGGATTGAAGAAAACCCCAAGCAAATCAGAGCCATCCTTAACTTGCCAGCACTACGGACCAAAAAGGATGTACAAAATTTTACAGGCCGCATTGCCGCACTGAACAGATGCATCTCCCGATCCACCGATTAGAGCTTACTTTTCTACCGAATCCTCAAAGGAAATAAGTGTTGTGGGATCAAAAGTGCCATATCGCATTCGACGAGCTGAAATCATACCTAACTACATCCCCTGTACTCGCCAAACCAGAGGACGGCGAGATCCTCTCTGTATACATTGTAGTCTCTGAGGTAGCCGCCAGTGGCGTCCTCGTGATGGAAAACCAAGGAGAGCAGAAACCGATCTTTTACGTCAGCAAGTCGCTCAACAACACCGAGACATGGTACCCGCCCATCGAAAAGATAGCACTACCAGTAATATCTGCAACTCGGAAACTACGACCTTACTTCCAGTCACATATCATCGTCGTGCTCAGTAACCAGCCATTATGCACTATCCTCCATAGCCCAAGCCAGTCCGGAAGAATGCCCAAATGGGAAGTCGAACTGAGTGAATACGACATGGAGTATCAAAATTGAACATGTTCAATGTCTCTAGTTCTTGCAGATTTCATAGCCGAAATAACGCCCGAAGCACATATCGTACCACCACCAGACATATAGAACCTCTATGTTGACGGATCACGAAGGAAGCAAGGGTCAGGTGCAGGTGTCCGACTCGAATCACCCTCTGGAGAAGTACTTGAACAAGCTTTCAGGTTAAAATTTGAAGCATCCAACAACGAGGCAGAGTACGAAGCGTTGTTAGCAGGGCTACGACTGGCCAAGAACCTCGGCGCTTCGCGCATACTTGCCTTTTGCGATTCCCCGCTCGTCAGCAGAGAATTCAGCAAAGAATATGCCGCAAAGAATGACCGGATGCTACAATACCACCAAATGGTTCAAGAGAAGGCAAGCGAGTTCAAAATTTTTGAGCTCGCCAAAATTCCTAGGACTGAAAACCAGTTCGCCGACACACTGGCCAACATGGTTTCAACCAACGAGCTTGAATTGAAGCGAACCATTCCTATGGAGTACATAACTTCACCAAGCATCACCACCACGATGGCTAACGCCATCGACGAGCTAGTTTCCTTCGAACGCGAACAGGACCAGCCAGGCAAACCAGACTGGCGCACTAAGATAAAATACTACATTCTTGCAGGAAAAGAACCCGAAGACAAATGGGCAACACGACGAATTCGAGTCAAAGCAGCGAGATACACCATCGTTGAAGAACAACTCTACAAACGATCCGCCTCCGGAATCCTACTATGGTGCATCAACGGAGGCGATGTGCAGCAAGTTCTTGCTGAACTCCACGAAGGAGCCGGCGAAAGTCATTCTAGCGGGCGCTATCTGGCTTTACGCATAAAGAAGCATGGACACTACTGGCCGAAAATGCTTCATAACAGCCAGGAGTTCGCCAAGCAATGCGAGATATGTTAGCGACATGGACCAACTAATCATGCACCCACCAAACCGCTAAACGCTTCAGCAAACCCCTATCCATTCATGAAATGGGGAATGGACGTAGTGGGACATTTTCCAGTCGCAACGAACAAGCAGAATCGTACACAGCGGTCAAAGCAAAACAGGTTTCGTGTCCAAACACCATAGACTCTCAGTTTGGCACAATGATTCCTATGCACAGGGTCATTAACGACCTATGTTATATATGAGTATTGCAGGTACATGACTTCATATTGAAAAACATAATCTATCGGCACAGCATCCCGTACGAAATCATGACGGATAATGGCACCAACTTTTGTGCAAAAACAGTAAAGGCTTTCTGCGACAGGTGGACGGCAAACCAGCCACACCCCGACAACTACATTGTTTTACACTAACAAGCTACTTATTGCTCATGTTACAGGTGGAACATCCGGCTGAACCACTCCATACTGAGGTACCCACATGCAAATGGGCAGGCCGAAGCCATCAATAAATCTATAGTCGACGGACAGAAGAAACAACTCGATTCTAAAAAAGGACTCTGGATTGACGAGCTGGATATCGTCTTATGGTCCTACAGAACTACACCTCGGCAGTCTACCGATCAGACCTTATTCTCTTTGGCCCACGGAATTGAAGCCCTAACACCATCCAAAGCAGCAATATTCAGTTTACGCCAAGATAAGTTGCTAGAAAACAAAGCCATTAACGATGACATGCTCCTCGATTCCCTTGACGACATCGAGGAGATACGAGACATAGCACTATATCGGATACACGTCTATCAATAAACCACGAAACAATATTACAACACATGCGTCAAGCAGAGAAAATTCAAATCAGAAGACTTGGTCTTACGAATGACCTACGCGAACACAACAGAAGAAAACACCGGTAAACTGGGAGCTCGGTGGGAAGGCCCATACGAAGTGTCCAAGATAGTCAAACCTGGAGTATACGAATTGAAAGCTCTAGACGGAACGCCGATTCCGAACTCTTGGAATGCCACCAAAATTAAGAGATTCTATTCTTAGGTTCCTTTGTACCGTGAACTACGACCTGGCTTGATCCATGTTATCAGGGTATAAGGCAACCCACTGGGTGCAGCTATTTCACTTAATAAAAATTATTTTGTCCACAGATTCAACGATTTCTGAGTCAGTCTCGGCACCCCTTACAGTATTAACACACCTAACGGTACCAACTATACCTTTACAAACAAACTTTGACAAACTATAAACTAAATCCCAGCTATAACTCGTACATACCCCGCACCTAAACGGGGATGTCAGCGAGATCAAAGTTTTCTCTTCATGGCTCCAAAGACCTTTAACAAAGCCCAGATCCGTCTCGCGTACTCCTAAAGATGAATACTGAACACGTGCAAAGTCACAACGTTCGAGATTAAGTCTCTATTGTTTTTAAAAAAGTCGAGCTCTGACTCGCGTACTCCTAAAGACGAGTATTGAACGTGTGCAAAGTTACAATGTTCGAGCTTAAGTCTCACCCAAAAGCCGAGTTCCGACTCGCATACTCCAACCGAGAGTATTGACGAAACTAAAGTTTTTGTCGATAAATCATTTGTCATAAGGGACGATCTGCAGGTCGCCTTCTTCAGGATTTTGATCGGGTGGATGTTCACTTCGCACAAGGATTAGAGAAACATTTACTTATAACTTAGCCATATTTTACAAAAGTAAAAATAACGCCGAACTCTGGTTCACAACTAACCGACATGGTAAAATCAAAGTTTTCCTTTAACGGACAAGCATGCTTACTGAATTATAAATTTATGAACAGAGTGTGTCCAAACGAATACGCCGAACCGTAGCTCTATTTTCATTATCAAAAGGTACCAACATTACAAATGTTTGCAAAGAAAATAACAATGACCTAGTAGATGAACAAATCTGAAAACATATGTCATTCCGAAAATAACTACAAAACCACTGACATATAAGTCAAATCCAAATCCTAAGAGAAAACGACAACTACCCCAAAGGAACACAAGAGGTACAAAGCAGGCCGACCCCAATCCTAAGAAAACTGTGAAAGCTGCTCCAAAGGAACAACTACACTCTCGTCGTTGCTGGAGTAACAGGGTGGACCTCAGCAGAAAATTCCGAACCTCCTGGAGCAGATCGAATTAGGTTCGAACCATGCTCACTGAATGAGGGTCGGAAGACGAAGTCTTCAGTGTCAAGTTATTTATGTTCAATTCTTCGTACTGCACCTGGTACTTCGCGACATCCGCCTCAAGCGTCGCCATCAGCTCGATAGGCACAGTGCTGCCTTCTGCCACTATGATCCGCACGCAGTCTAGAGTTCCCTTAGCTTGGGAATACGCCTGAATAACGGGATCGACTTTGTCTTGGTCCTCCACGTGATGCCCAAGCTTATCGAGCTTGGTTGCACACTCAACCTGAGTCTCTCACCGCGTTAGTGCGACTTGTGAAACTTGAGAGAGTCATAGCCTTTTCATATTTCTCTCATGCAATTTCTCGAGGGCAGCATAAGCCTCTTCCAGCTCAAAGAAGTTGGCACCCGTTTGCTCCTGGATGACCTACTGATTGATAAGCTCTGTCATGGCAACCTCATAGGTGTTTTGAAGCTCAGCCCTCAGAGCATCAAGGTCGTTGGTAGCAGATGCCACAATTTCACTTAGCATCCTCTTCATAGCAGCTACCTGCGTTGTCAGCTGTTTAATCACCTCCTCTTACTTGTTCAGCTTCAGCCGATCTTTGGCGAGGCGCTTTTTGCCTTGGTCAACTAGCTTGGACAACCTGACTAGCTCGTCCTCATTACCGGACAAAGATCGCAATTTGTTTTCATAAAAGGCAACGAGCTCGTTGGTCGTCGCCAAAGTCTACACATCAAATGTGTAGCCGAGTTAGCACTTATTCAATTATAGCAAGAAAGAGGAACAGAAGAAGGAACCTACCTGGCAAGCTTGCCGAGATAATGTTTCGTAAACCTCAGGAACCATCAGCCGATCTACAGTTGAAATGATCAGACCGTTGGCCCTGAGGTGGTTCACCAAACTCGTGCACGCTTGCTTATCATGCGTAAACAGCGTGCCCCTATAAGTGAACGAGAAATCTCAGCTTCCTCGTGAGTTGTCCCGCCTCTCAGTTTGGGAGCTCCTTCCCTCAACATCTTGAGGATTCGCAGCCTCATCCTCCTCTTCCTTCTCCTCTTCCTCATCCTCATCATCACCACCTGCCCCAAGGAGATCGGGAAGCTCCTCAGCAAACATTTCTAAACTAGCATCTAGGGGCTCTATATCCCCAGTCATCTCTCCCAGAATTTGAGAGGTCGTTGGAGTTCCTCTAGGTGGAGCAGGCGGTGGAACAGATGGATCAGTAACATAAACTTCCTCAGCAGGACCTTCCTGCTGCTCAGAAGCATTTTCTTGTTGTTGATGTTCCCTAGCAGGAACACCTTCATTCACTGTTTGTCCCTCAACAGGGACCTCTTTTTCTCTCAAGTTTTGTTCCTCAGTCGGAACAACAGCTGAGCTCGGCTCTTCAGTCTCCTCGATTATTACCGTTTCATGAGACTTGCGATCCCAGTTGGATCGGCGCCTTTTCCTGGTTATCAAAGCAGGGAAGGGATCTTCGCTACCCGTAGAACCAGGCGTTTGCTCGAGTTTCCTATTCGAGCTAGAAGTTGACTTCTCCAACTCGGAAGCATAATCGGCTATAGGTTTTGGGCGACCCATCCTTTTGATTTTCTTAACAGGACAGATGTTCAGATCCCAGCTGGCTGCAAAAAGAACAAGTTGCAGTTAGACGAACACTCATGCAATAAAACAGTAGATTCCCTCGTAACCTTACCAGAGTTGATAAATGGGACGCTCTCTTGAATACGTCCGAGATCGAACTGATTAATGTGATAGGTTCCTGCTTCCCGAAACCTCTCAACGTCCTCAAGAAATCTCGACGGAAAGGGACGAGTGTTAAAATGCAGCTTTGCGAATAAAAACAAAAGCCGAGTTAGATTCATCAACATTTTACAGATATCAGCTCGGCGGTCCTAGGTGGTATCTACCAAAGGTGTCTGCCCACTTCCTTTTCAGGATTCTTCCTACGTTGCCGACGGACTCTGGGACAACCTTCAAAAAGAAATATTTTGCCTTCCAACCATGGATCTTGTCTCCTGGACCTACAATTATCAACTTATACTAAGGTTTAAAGTTGATGTAGACAAAACCGATGTTCAACTTCGTCTTCTTCTGCACGATCGGGTTGATCGACGACATGTTTTCCAAGTACCTGACTCCGAGCTCCACGTTGAACTCGTGAGCATGAGCCATCAAGGCTATCATCTGTCTGATCTAAGGAGCAGATAGCTGCAAAATAGCAATATTTCATCTCGTGAAGTACCAGATCAGCAACTTCGGCAAAGGAAGCCAAACATGACATCTCCTGAAAAGGGACTCATACAGACATACGTAACCTTGGGGACAATCCCAAGGTCATTGACATGGTTTGGGAATCAATATCGGAATCCCATTAAAAAAGGGAACTCTCGAATGAGATCCCGGATTGATTTCTCTGAACATTTGGTAGGCGCGAGACTTGTTAGTTCGTCGTCCAGAGAAACCCAATTTCCTCGAGGAGCTCGTTCTTGAAGAGCTACCTCTAGTTCGACGACGCTCAGATCATCGCGAGAGGCTGAAGATTCGTTAGGGTTTACACGACAGGTGGACTTAGCTTAAAGGAGAGTTATTAGAGATATACCGCCGAGATGAAAATTCTAGAGAGAGAAAGAAGAGAGAAGGGAGAGCGATTCTACATGTGAAGAAATTATGAAAAGTAAAGTATGAGAATGAATAGGCAGAGGGGTATTTATACCCTAGATAGACGACAGTTACCGAGGAGCGAAATCATTGCGCGCGGGAATATGTAAAGGTGTGACTCTCTAGCTTCCCCTACAAAAACGATTCGTAAAAGGCTATAGGAGCATTTAATGCACTTCAGCCGAAATAAAATTTTATCTTTAGAAGCTCAATCGCCGACTTGCCAACTCGTCGCCGACCTGGGGGGACTAACTGTTGATACCAGGTATAGCACCTGCCCAAAAAGCCCATTTCGACTTAAGACCCAGATTAACACCGACCTGAAGAGGAGAAAGGGGACTTAGAAGGGCAGAACCTAGATGGGCCGATCTGACGAGCTGGGCTTTCCAACTCGTGGCCCATTAGGTTAATTCATGTAATTAGGGTTTTAAACATGTATTTCTACTATACATACCCATGTAATTATTCCGAAAGATATATGAAAATTCCTCTTAAGATTACTCTAGTTTTTACCCACAAGATCAAAGACCTAAACCTAATTGTTAAGTTTTGATTCAACAGTTGTCATGTTGTTCCTTTTCTTCCATAACCAAGACGACCATGATCTCCTCTACCACTGATTACAAAATGTGAACACATAATCATTAGAAGAATCAATGAGTTTTTTGTTTAAAGTTCAAAAACTGGTACTAACCTAGAAGATTATGCCATCTCTTGTCAAAGAAATTGAAGGTGGTCCACCACACGAAACCTATTTTGAATAATAAAGTGCTTTGCTTTATTAAATTGATATCCTCTTTTAGAAATCTCAAGATTAGTAAGATTTGATTGATAATTTACTTGAACTATATCTTCTTCAGCTAGAAGATTAACTTTCAATAGAACTATTTTGCTGTTTTTTTTTTCATTGTCACCGAACCAGAGTCTTCCATGTTCTTCTCTTCCCCAACCATACACATAAAAATTACAATACCAAACACATATTAAGATAACACGTGAAGGTCATGTATGGACTGAATAAAGAATCTTTGAGAGTGAATAAGCTCTAATACATCTCATTTCACGGTTAAAGCTGTTGAATGCCATCCACCTGCAGCAATATCAACTTACATATTTCATTTAATTAAAGAGGCAAAAGCTGTTGAGGCATCATAATTTTGAAAGGGTATAAAAGGAATCAAGAAAAGGAGAAAAACCGAACCAAAGTGAGATCATCGAAGTCTTGAACTGGAATAGGTTGAGATCTTGGTTGAGTATCACTGGTTCAAGTTGACCATATTCATTACTATCCCTATGTAATAATTTATTACCTTCTTCTAGAGCCAGATTATGAAATGCTCCAACATAAATAAGACATATACTTTCAAGTCCTTGAAATCTTACAGGAACAAATATTTGTTAAGCATAATTTAGTAAGAATCAAAACCAAACATCATAGTAACGGTCTAAGAATGCAAAAAATGTATTTTATTAGTTTGGTTTTTTCTCTATACATGTCATCGGGAGGCCATTGTTGACCCCAAGTCCATACATGACCTTCACGTGTTAGAACCACAGAGTGCGTTCCGCCTACAACTACTTATATAGAAGAATGATCTCAAATAGATTTTCGAAAAAATCAAATTTAGAATTAGAAAATGAGTTAGTCGAACTGTAAGTTTTGGGGCACAACGTTTATGATCACAATATCTCTTCTCATAGGCCTACCCATCTCTGAAACGTTCGAAGTCTGGCTGACAAAAAATTCCTGAAGATTAATCTGCAAGAGAGACGTATTGGTCATATTCTGGTTNTATATTTTGTATATATATATATATATATATATATATATATATATATATATATATATATATATGTTGAAGAGCGAAGAGGTGGAAGCAAAGGTGTCGACGAAACGTTGTGATATTTCAAAGAGAAGGGTGCCACTCGCCAGGAACAGTGTCGAGGAAGGGTTGCGATTTTTTTAGGAAGATCATATGTGCCTTGGGCTTTAAATCTTGTAATTCAAATTCTAAACCTAATCCCCAACTTTAAATGTTATCCATTATCTAAACATCATCTAACCCATTTGCTCACACTTAAAAAAGGACACGTGGCAAACTTATGTGAAAGTAACCCAACCTTTTAAGATATAATTATTGTACGATATTTTTTCAATTCTTTTAATGTCAATATTCCACTAATTTCGATTCTACTAATCAATTTCCTATTCGCTCTTTGTTGTAGAAAATAAGACTGAATATTTGGTTTATTCGGTTTGTTTTGTTTGGTTAGTAAAAATTTTTGCCGAATTAAATCGAACATAAATTTGGTTCAGTTTGGTCCGACAATTGATTCTTCTTGTTTGGTTCGGTTTGATTAATTTAATTAATTTTTAAGTTATTCGGTTAATTTTAACAAATTCGGTTTGATTCAAATCGGTTAATGCAACATAAAATAAAATTGTTAGGTTTATTTGGTTTGTTAACGTCAAACCGAATCAAACCAAAAATCGAAACTAAAATTAAAACTTCTTCTATCGATTTTCCCTAAATCGATTTTCAACTTTGATATGGTTTAGTTAGGTATTCGGTTAAAATGCTCTAGGTAGAGAATATCCTACAAAGGGGGTTTTACAGTAATTTTGAAGACACAAAGATTCGGTATATCCACCCGCGTTGAAAGGAATAATACTGTCGGGTTTACGGATCCGGGTCGCCCACACGTCGGTTCATCATTTTATCAAAAAGGAGCAAAATGAAAAAATGACGAGCTGTGTCAAAAATCAAGTTTATGCATAGAATAGAAGAAACGGTGGCTCTGAGCCGGCGAAGTTTTTTTTCCAATCCCTAAAATTTTCATGTCCATCTTGCCTCCTACCCATATCCGAGGTCACAAGTCTTCTTCTTCTCCTTCCGATTCGTCTATAAACCTTTTCTCTGAGCATGGCAACAACTATTCTTCCTCTCCTCTTTCCACTTCTCCTTCCGAGATCTCTTCCTCTGGAATTGGATCCCTCATTCTCTCCGGTTCTTCTTCCACCACTCCAGATTTCTCTGGTAGCTCTCATGGTAAGGAGATTTATATTTCAGCTACTCGATTTCGCCCCCCTTTTTTTAGGGTTCTTTCATTTACGACTGCTAATTTGATTTTCTTAGGGTTTCATTTAGTAGCTTTTCTGCTATGGTTTTGAAGACTTTTATAGCTCACTTCATGTCTCGTTTTCGATATTTAAACTGTAGAACCGGGTGCTACTGCAGCTGAGGAAGGACATACCCTTGGAACTTCCAAAGAGGTAAATTTCGATACTTCTTCAGTGGATGATTTGACTTGTGTACTCTTCTTCGTGATCACTTAGTTCTCTCTGAATTTTTTGTTGTATGATTGATCATTGTTTAATCAATGTTGTAGATGACGCAAATTCGATCAGGGAAGAAGAGTTTTTCCCCACCTAGTGATCATTTTGAATACAATGGTCAAAGGAATAGGTCCAAAGGGAGAAATATCGGAGCTGCTTGTTCTTCTTCTCAAATGCAGCGTAATATTGGATCTTTTAGTTCTCCTAGAGGCGCTTCACATCATAATCCACCTGGTAGAAGAGCTAATATGATCAGCGGGAACCACTTACTAAATTTCCAGTATGATCCGATTTCTCCCCCACAATCTAGGGGTCCTCCTCCACCACAAAGAAGGCAAATGTACAAGAGGAGGCCTTATAACAAGGACTTGTTCCTTCAAGCAAATTACAAGTTTGTTATGTTGGACACAGGAGATCATTCTCCTGATTCTATGGATCCAGATAAAATGCTGCAATGGGAGAACATAATTTGTGTAAGATATTCTACTCCATCTCCTGTGCAGTGCCCAATTTGCTTGGAGTATCCTCTATGTCCACAGATAACTTCCTGTGGGCATATTTTCTGCTTCCCATGTGTGCTACAGTACCTGTTAATGGGTGTGGATAACCACAAGGCAGAATGTTTCAAGAGGTGTCCTTTGTGCTTTGTGATGATTTCTCCTAAAGATTTATACACAGTTTACATTGAAAACGTCAAGCAGTACGCTGTTGGAGATCTCATTGAGTTTGTACTTTTGACTCGCAAGAAAGACTCTTTTGCTCCTACCAGAAAAAATGAGTATGACTCAGCTGCTTCTAACGGTGGAAGTGATATATATGATCCGTTTTCAAAGTTCACTTTTACCCAAGATGTTGAGCTCTCTGTCAGACAAGCAGTTTCAGAGTTAGACAGTTGGATTGCAAGATCAGATCCTGGGCGTGTCGAAGACTTGGAGAAGCACCTATATGTAAATGCTGCTTTGGAGCGTTTGGAGCAGAGAAAATTGTACTGGAATGAGCACAGACTCTCTAATCACAGCAAACCAACCAAAGTGGCTAGAAATCAGATACCTTCATTCTCACCTCCTGATGTTTCTCGAGTTGGTTATCAAGCACACAGCTTGGCGAATGGAGCAAGGATGAGCAGCTCTAATGAACAAGTTAAATCAAGTGAAGATTCTTCAGTGGACAAGTCAGATGAGGATTCTCTTTCTAGTTTGGAGAAGAGTTTTGATAGTGTTAACCCTGTAGAAGGCCAGGAAGCACCGCCATCTTCTTCACCCAACGAAGTTAAAGGGGCCCTGTTGCTGCAACATGACAGCAAAGACAAGGACAATGATGCATACAACTTTTATCAGGTAATGAGTTTCTAATAGATATTTTTTTGTTTTTGCATAAACTACTAAATAACAGGCATCATGATTGTTTTATTCTCTGTACTAGTCGGTGTATATATAAAAGTGAGTTCTTACAATAAAAAGGAGATGTTGTTAGTTGTGTTGTCAGTAATGTTTGCGATTTTGTTGAGAAAGGAAAAATTATCTTTGTTGTTTTGCTTAACACATCTAGCTATTTCTCATATCTTTGTACTTTACTTGTATGCATATACAGTCCAGTGATGGTCAGCACATTATCATTCACAGTTTGAATGTGAAGTGCCTTCTGCATCATTATGGCAGCTATGACTTACTTCCACCAAGGTAAGAGTCGGTCTTTTTATGGTTATAATTTCCTTATGTCAAAGAATAGGGAATAGGTTTCGGTGGAAGTTTCTTCATTAGCTAATTATTTTTGCATGGATGTGTGATGCTGATTCAGAAGTGTATGATAATCAGGAACCAGTGTTAAAATTTTGAATTGTTATGTTGTATGATAATCAAGACTAGGAATGAATTTGAGTATAATTGTGCAGCGAAAATTGTTATAATATGTAGTTTGTGGTTTTAATAGAGTTCTGAACTTGTTATTTCAATCCATGAATCGGCAGAGTGACGGGAAAGATACTGGAAATGGAGACTGTAACTCAGTCTGAAGCAATAAGGAGACGCTACCGCTTCTTGAGTCATTTTTCTTTAACAACTACATTTCAGGTACATTTTCCTTTGAGTTACTTCTATCTTCTGCATACGTTATTACCTTAGTTCTATATTCTGCTAATGTCTTTTTGATAATCTGTGTAGATATGTGAGATTGATATGAGGGACTCATTGCCTCCTGCTGCGTTTGCTCCATTTATGGATGAAATTAAGAAGCGTGAGAAACAAAGGAAAGAACGTGCTAGGAAGGTAACCCTTAGTTTCATTTCATATACTTTTGGAGATCCCAACCTCTAGGGGTGGACATTTTAACCTAACCGAATAAACCAAACCAGACCGAACCGAATAAACTGAAGTTATTAACAACTCTCTCGCATGATGTTGTGGTGTTTTTATTTTGGTAGGATCGAAAGAATAAAATTAAAGCTGAAGTAGCTGCAGCTGCAGAGCTTGCACCATTTATGTCTAGTTTTGGAGAGTCCTCTCATGATGACTTTCCTCCATTTTCCTTGGATGACTTTGAAGGTAAAAAACGAAATCCTGTGTCTTATACTTGAATTTGAGATTTAGTGATCTAATCAGAAAGAGTCTCTTTTTAGCCCTTGGAAACGTGGCTCCTATATCATCAAGCCCTCCAAACGTCAGAGAAAGAAGTTCCTTCTCACATGTGACAAGACTCGGTTTCGCAGCTGGCCATGACTCCCCCAACCTGAATAACGAGCCAACGAATACCCAAAGCAGTACAATCGCAACCGATGGTAATTGCTATATAGCTCTTTAACATTCTTTACGAATTTCGTGTAACCTTTAAACACTTTTTCAGGTGCAAGAAACACCAACATAACATCATTCGCAAGTGTAACATCAAGGACACCGAGTGTGCCGGTAACCATCAAAGAGCCCGGAAAAAGAGGGAAGAAACCCAACCGTGTGCTTCTGTCGACAACTAGTGTACGCCGCTACTGAAATACTTTTTAAGTGTTGTGGATTTGTGTGTATAATAAGCTGCTTCGTTCTACTAAAAAGCTGAATGGATAAAGAATCAGAGTGTGTTGCTTGATAATATCATTATGGCAAACTTTGAATATTTTAAAACTTGGTTGATACTCACCGTTAATCCCAAAATTAATTTAATATTATAAAATATAATTTTTAATATGATATGAAAACTACATAAAATGTATATTAGTACTTGAAAATAATATATTAAATATAAAAATATATTTTTAAAAAGTATATGGTAATAATTGTATGTGTTAGT